>CM037854.1:36297506-36445685 GCA_021234595.1 Delia radicum | reverse complement strand
GTTTTTTGAGCTCTTTTTCCATCTAAATTTAAGGTTAAATTTGAATCAATATGGATAGGTCCGATAGTTTTGTCTTTTTTTTATATCAACTATGAAATTTCAGCGCAATCGAAGTTCTTATTTGGTAGAGTTCCATTGTTTGTGGCGATCTAAGCGGATGATTCCAGTGACATAATGGGACTTTCGTTTTACTCAAAAATGGTTGAATGTTACGAAATTCTTAGACTTTTAACCTGGATATGCTTTCTTGTCTTATTTAAGGACTCGTATCCTCATAAAATTCAAAGAACGGTAGTATAAGTTAAGGCTGAAAGACAAATTCAAAGACATATGCCTTTTCTAAGATTTATACACGACAATATTTTAGTCATCTTAAAAAATTATTGACTTTTTTGAAGATGACAGACTGGACAAACACAAATGCAAGTCCATAGCGCTTAGACTAAAAAAAGGTTCATTGTACAATATCCCAGAAAAGAAACTTTTAAAAAAAAATATAGAGAGAAGAAAATTAGATGAGATTCAAATCAAAAATTTTGAGGAAAAATAGAAAATTTAAGAAAAATTCAATATAGAGAGATGAAAAAATATGAGTTTAAATGCAGTTGAAAATAAAAAGAGAGATGAGTCGCCTAGTCGTTCCTTATGAATATGAGAAAATCGGTCAGGTTTACACACAGTAAACATGGCGTCACTAGCTAAAATGTTTTTTCTGGTCCTAGAGAAAGCTGTACAGTAATGCTCTGTTTTGCCTCATCCTCCATATAGAACATACGCGATGGGTCATTGACAATGCCCATCCTCACCATATGACGATCACAAGCCGTTGTGGCCTGGAATCTGGCCAGTAAGTTTACGACAGTACACTCTAAATAAACTACCATCTGGTCTGCTTACATAATATCTCGGAAAACCGCATGTAGTCCCGTTTGGCCACCTCTCAATAAAAAGAGTTTTCATATGTATCCCATGTTTGTCAACAAGTCAGCCATCCCATTGCCCGGAATACCCACATGGCCCTAAACTTAAGAAGAAAGACAATATTTCACATAGAAAGCCTGCAGAAGGAAGTGACCGGAGCGTTAAGTGCCTTAAACACAACCTGACAGTCACTATAGATACAGTCACCCCTGTCCCTCCATCCGTTATCACTTATCAAATTCGCCACACCCAAAATGGCAAAACCTTAAGTCTGAAAACCTTTCGCCTTTCTACCCATAGTATAGGAATATCTGTTCACATCTACCCGATATTAATCGAATCCAGTACCATTAGAGGTCCATCGGTGAAGAAGGTATCAGAGTAATCTACAAGCAGTTCAGTTGGGTAGTAACAGTCCCCCCTAATCGGTATTATTACTCCATACTTCCTATCGTTACTGGATATTATCATGTTATTCGAAGGTATCAGTTCTGCAGGCCTCTCTACTGCCAGACTACTCCCTGTATTTCTATTTATATACATATAGGATATGAAGGTCCTCGGGTCCAACAGGGTACTAAGAGCGTCTCCAGATGTCTACAACAGTTCTATGCTACCAGACTGCAGTTGCAGTTAACTAAGGTCAACCGCAGATATCTGACCGATAGTAGTTAGACAGTAACCGTCTTAACTCGGGCAGTATAAGGCCCCTATGTTTCATCCTACATTCAGGGAACTTCTGCTGTAAATATTTGTAGGTGGTTTAGTTTGTTATACAGTAAATTTGTTTTTAAGTGAAAAAAAGTCATTTGTAGAAGAATTTCAGTTTTGACTACAATTGTAGTTCATTTAAAAAAACAAACCACATCAAATTACTGTATCATTACCTATTTTGTTATTTTCATTCGGTGGGGTAAAGTGCTATGGGAATACCGAAGGCGGACGCTACGATGCGCATGAGGATTAAAAAAATCATACACCTTAAATGTTGTATCATGTTTGGTACACAACCGCTTCACTTAAGTTTCCTCCATTAGGGCGAATGAAATTCCTTAGTAGCTTACACCACTTCTTGCCATCTATCTTACAAGAGAGCTCTATGGGACGAAAGTTCAGATCTTAATGAACTTTTTAAAATATTGCAGAGGATACAAAACTAGTAACAAGTATTTTTATAGTCCTCTAGTTCAAATTTAGCGTGTTTTCATAAAATTTCAGGGTTTGCCCCAGAAATTTCAGATTTAATTTGAATTCTGGAGCCTTATAAATCTTTTATTGCAGATAATTAATTTTTTGTTTTAAACCTAATTTGGTTCCTACCGAATCATCGGGTTGTTGAAACCATGTTTCTGTTGTTTCAACTGCAATGGGACTGTCACAACCGAATAAGGTTGGGTCAGCCCAATTACGGATGCGATAACATAATTTTCTAATACTTAGGTTAAATAAAATTTGGTAGGGTCAAGCTATTTCTTTTGTAAGTGCTCTAAAACTTATTCGCCTCAGGGTTGGCAAACAGAATAATAAAAATTGTCGGAATTCGCCAAAAATTCTTTTGCTTAATTTAAGTCTCTACAAAATCGCCAAAAAAAACTTTTTAGTTCTTGGTAGAAGTAAAACACTCAAAAAAGCTCTTTGGCGAGGTAAGAAAGTAATAAAAAAATTACCGATTTTTTAGAGTATTTTTTATCAATCTCAGATAGTTCGATAAAAATAAGCTCTTGCTGGTTATCAAAAAATTTCTAAAAAATTGTTGCTCCCCACTTCTAAAAAGCTATATATGAGCATTTCAATTTTGTTTGCTTCATCTATAATTCTAATTCACAATAGTCACTTTATGAAAAAAAGGAGCTGCAACAAAATAACACAAATTAAACGTCTTATTTCATAACTAAAATAATTCTATACCCAACAATTTTGTAAAGAAGAGCAACAAAATGCGTAATCAGTTTTAATTTTATACCCCGAAAAATTCTCAAAAATCGCTTATACACAAATTTTTTTTACCAAAACACTAGTAAAATATCAACTTAAGGTATTTCTAAAACAATAAAATTTAGCAATTTAAATTTATATTCTGGTTAAATGAATAAAGCTTTTGAATAATTTTTACGAAAAATTATATTCTTTTGATATATTTTAAGTATTCTGGTAGGAATTTTGTGTGTGTAAAATCGCCCTTCGCCATTTCAAAAAATTAAATCGCCAAACGAGATTAAAAATCGCCACGTTTGGTGAGATATCGCCATATGTGACAACCCTGATTAGACACTTGAGCGTCCTAAATCGGAGTAAAAAAGAATTGAACACCATACGAAATCAAATACAGCATATAAAATATTCTTTACAAAACTCTAGCTAAAATCTTAAAAAAAATATTCTACCCTTTCAATTAACTACAAAAAAAAGCTACATTATCGTTTTTAATCTTTATATTCAGCATGCAATCACCCATATCCATGATATATCCAAACATTGCCAGCTAATGGAATTCTGATTATTGCGTTGTGATAACACTGTTCTGTTTAATTGTATCTGTATCTTTCTCTCTAAACGTACATACAAACAATATCGTATGGTAGTAGTCAGTTTTGTGCTGACTAACAATTTTGTATTTTGGTATAGAATATGCACACCGATACACTCATACAAATACACTTAACATTCATATAGATTTTAGATATCACCCCACACACTAAAATATATTTAGACTAGATGGGTTTTTGTGTTACGTTATCATCATCCTTTGATCAAACATTTTCAGTACATACTATGGCACTATGCTCAAAAAGTATTAAGAATTGCAAAAATTATGTTAAACGGAATTCAGTATGGATTTTAATAGGATAAATTATAAAAATTGACACAAAAAAAAAATGTTTTATAGTCCACGTATACCTTTTTCGCTATATAATAAAAACAAAATACGAAATTATAGTCAAAAGAACAAAAACTTTCGTAACATAAACAAATTGTTGTCTCTGTTACACGAGTTTCGTTTATTTTGAAATTTTTTCTATTTTCCAGCGTAAATTATTATCAATGAAAATGAAGTTATTCAAGTTCGAGGTCGTATTCTACATTTATTTACCAGAATATTGTCCTAGTAAATAAATTATAGAATTTTTTAGTTTTTCAATTTATTCTTTGACCACACCTCCAAGAATTTGTTGATAGATCTATTTCGGGGAGTTTCTAGTTCCCCATCATCAGAACAATTTAGAAGAGTGGTAACATCATAATGCTTAAACTTGAAAATATATATAACTCATTTTTCTAACAAAATGAGAAGTATTTGAAGTTACCAATAATAATCAAAAAACAAATTGAAATACTTTATGTTTTTGTGTAGTACCCACCTTTGGTAGATTACAATACACATTTTTCGTTCATGTTTCCCATTTTATTTAAAGGGGAACTAACAAACTAAGACCATACTATGTCTTTTTACAAATGATTGATATAATTTTTATTGTTAATAAAAATTATGATTTATTCGACCTTTATTGTGCAATGAAAATGAAGTTATTCAAGTTCGAGGTCGTATTCTACATTTATTTACCAGAATATTGTCCTAGTAAATAAATTATAGAATTTTTTAGTTTTTCAAAAAAAAAAAAAAAAAAAAAAAAAAAAAAAAAAAATTCTATAATTTATTTACTAGGACAATATTCTGGTAAATAAATGTAGAATACGACCTCGAACTTGAATAACTTCATTTTCATTGCACAATAAAAGTCGAATAAATCATAATTTTTATTAACAATAAAAATTATATCAATCATTTGTAAAAAGACATAGTATGGTCTTAGTTTGTTAGTTCCCCTTTAAATAAAATGGGAAACATGAACGAAAAATGTGTATTGTAATCTACCAAAGGTGGGTACTACACAAAAACATAAAGTATTTCAATTTGTTTTTTGATTATTATTGGTAACTTCAAATACTTCTCATTTTGTTAGAAAAATGAGTTATATATATTTTCAAGTTTAAGCATTATGATGTTACCACTTTTCTAAATTGTTCTGATGATGGGGAACTAGAAACTCCCCGAAATAGATCTATCAACAAATTCTGGAGGTGTGGTCAAAGAATAAATTGAAAAACTAAAAAATTCTATAATTTATTTACTAGGACAATATTCTGGTAAATAAATGTAGAATACGACCTCGAACTTGAATAACTTCATTTTCATTGCACAATAAAGGTCGAATAAATCATAATTTTTATTAACAATAAAAATTATATCAATCATTTGTAAATTATTATCAGTATATGATTCTTTGCAACTAGAAACCTTACACAATAAACTGGATTCCAACTCTTAAGGAAAGAATTTGAGATAACATTTTTAAGATTTGTTTAAACATTTTTTTCTATTCTTATCATTTCTATTGGGTGTATAACTTAAAAATGCGGGATTTTTGTCAAATTTGTGAATTTATCGCATATTCCGGTCGCTGTTCGAATCAATTGTGATCGGTACAGATTCCCTGTGATCGTCTGGTCCGATTTCAGCAGCTCATAACAGATGGGACCGTTTTTGTCTGCTCAGGTCAGCCAAAAACGTCTTTGTCAAAATCATCACTTCTGAATTGCACAATCCACCTTTCGCACGCTGAAATCAATGGAAAATATTCAGGATAAGCTTAGGTGAGCATTGGATGTACATCAGCAGCATTTGTGTTCAAATTGCAAAACTTCCGGCAAATGATGCTTTGTTGGCACAAAATTCGACATTTGCGTAGCAAAAAAAAAAAACTGTTCTTTACACTATTTCGTTCAATGACTAAATGATAATAAATGTTCAGATGTTTACGCTCCAAAATGCCATATAAATTATTAAAGACGCAAACCATGGGTAAAAGAAACACCATCTGTTCTGAATCCCGAATTTTTAAGTTATACACCCAATAAAATTAATGTTTTTTATCACTACTTCTAACAAACAAGTTTAGTATGTGAATTTCTCCGTTTTCGGTTTAATCCAAATACTTTCCAATCAAATTATACATTTCAGTTCTACTGTCATTGTTTTGTTTTGTTTTTTGGAGCTGATAGAAATATTTTTTTTTTGGTATATTTGAGTGAGTGAGTGTATGCAAGTTGGAAGACTGAACAAAATTTCTTATCAGTATTATTCTGTTTTTACATTTCCACATAGACATTTGCCTTTAAGTAAGAAAAATAAGTTGGGTTGATATCTTTACTTAAAATCTTTAGAGTTTTTTTTGTATTGCTTTCGGTTTTTTTTTTATCATAATCTCTTAAGAGTTTGAATATTTTAGTGTATATTTTAGAGAGTAGAGAGTGGGATGATAGAGTAAGTTTTACGTAAAATTGTACTCTGGAGAGTATTTGTGTAACGATTTTTGTTTCATGAATTGTTGTTGGTATTTCCCATATTAAGTATTTATAAAATACAAACAGCTGTTGTTTGTGTTGCGCTTGCGTTATAAATTGGCATTTCCGTTTTTTCCACCTCAAATTATCTAATTTCCCTTTAGCATGGTTGGGGCAGTTTCATATCATAGATTTTTATAGGCTTTTAATTGCATTTGCAATGTTTTGATTGCAGATTTATATACTTTTCAAAAGTAGAAATAATTTCAAATAAAAAATAGGTTTTTAAATTAATTCTGTTAAATAACAAAATCAGTGAATTAATTCAACCAATATTAAAACGTTCATATGTAATAGCCATCATTTGCAATATTGATATATTTTCTTGATTAAATCAATTACAAATTAAATTAATATTCTACATTATTTTTAAAAGGATGAATTAAAAAAAAATGTATATTTGGTGTGTTAATGATTTTTTCGAAAGCAAGATTTGTTTCTGACATTTCGGTTGCTTTATTTTCTTATTGACGACATTTTATTTACAAGAGGACCCTCCCAAGTGAGAACTTCATTTGATTTTAATGAAATAACAAGTCGAAAATATGTGAATTGAAGGTTTTTTGTCGAAATTTTGAAATTTACGGGTTGATTTCATAAAATGCAACGCAAAATCAAATTGAAAAAGCTATGCAAGGCGTTGCGTTTTTATCAAATTTACAGTTTATGACTTTTATATTTTGGACCCAATTTCGATACCCATTCTAAATATTATAAACATTGATATTATGTTCGAGGGAATTCGGATAAAAGCTGAAATAGCACTAATGTTAAAATATGCCAAAACATTTCTTACATAGCTCAAAACTGACTTTTTTTTTTTTGTTTACATTGAACCAACACACGGGGAATGCCCCCTACTAATGCATTGCATTGTGTTGATATCAGGAAAATATGTTATGGGAAGAGGAAAGCGGGAGTAGTGTTTGTGGATATTTGATTTAAATTTTTCTAAATTGTAATTTGCAGGGAAGACCTCCGCAGGGAGACAATTCCACATACGGCTAGAGCGACTGAAAAACGAATTTTCTCTGTAATGCGTTGCTCCATCCTTATCTTCTTAGTAATCAAACAGTGCAATATTTTTGAATCGTGGCTTCATAATTTTTATCGCAGTTTTTTCTGCTAACATGTGAGAGCTAAACACAAATTTAAATTATATTATAAACTTGACATCAAGAAAGGAACTAAAAATACCGAATTTGAATGTATACTTGCAAAATTTCACTATTTTCCATCGTAATTTTCTTCAAACAAATTTTAACATTATGCGACACCTATACAATCCATAGATCGAAAAGCTTTATAGGCAACTTAAAAAATTGGTGTCCTGGTCTTTCCTGCGACACTATTTAATGTTTTCCGAATTCTAAGTAATACACAGAAATAAATTACAAAAATTCTGTTTGTATATATATGGCTCATAGAGCATTTTTGTAAATTCAAGAAAAAATAGTTTTTTAATTCGGCACCAACAATGATGATTTGTAAATACAAACACTTTTTAGTTGATTTTTTTGTAATTTTGAATTTTTACCTTTAAAGAATTTTTATATGGAAAACTACAATTTCAAAAGGAAAAAATTTTTGGTAATAAATTTAAAAATGACGGCGTTTGAAATTCCATTGTTGGTGCCTACAGTATTTTCTGTTTATATATTTTCAAAGTTTCAATTAAAGTTTTATGAATTTTGAATATCAACGATGTTTTTTGAATTACTATTATAATTTCCGAATATTAAATTGAAAATTTTAATTTGAAATTATGTTTTATAAATTTTAAAAGGAACATTTGAGCTTCAAATACACAAATAAATACTAAACTCCAGTTTCAATTAAAATATTTGTAAATTATATTAAAAGTTTATTGAATTCGGCCCTGTTAAGGAAACTGTAGTATCAATTGAAATAATAGTAGTATCAATTAAAATACTAACTATGTAACGCTTTAATTGATTTCGTTTCAATTAAAATATTAATCATATCTATTAAAAATTTAATTAAATATTGTTTTTAATTCCAAACACATGTTTAGTAGATACTGTCAAAACTTTAATAAAAATTGGAAAAAATCGCCAAAAATTGGGGGAAAAAATCATTAAAATTTCAAAAAATCTCCAAAATTGAAAAAATTGCTATATTTGAAAAGAAAAATCGTTAAAATTTCAACAAAAAATTTACAAAAAAAAATCTTAAAAATTAAAAATAACACAAGGGAACAAAATTGAACTTTTTTGTGTTGATTTGAAATTTGTAGCAAATTTTTACTAATTTTAGGTCGCTGATTTCAAATCTGCACTTGGTTTTTCTCTATCAGCTCGACTTTTCGAGATATACCGTTATGTTCAAAATTAAGGCACTTCTGCTACATATATTGGAATAACTTGAAAACGGTTCACCATATTAAATTAAAAAAAAAAACCGAAACTCGCAAACAATATTCTCTTTAAGCCGTGCTTACATTGTTTTTAAATTTTCCAAGTAGTTTTAGAGTTATCGTTCAAGTTTTGAAAAAAAAATTAAAATTTTTTTAAAAAAAAAAATTTTTTTGTTCTTTAAAAATTCCGAAAAAATAAAATTGGGACAAAAATCACAGTTTTGGTCTAGAAACAGTTAGTTAAATATATTTCGAATGAAATGAGCTTTATTTCATTGCAATCGGTGCACAACTTTTGATTTTGTTCACGATTTACTGAATTGATATAAATCGCGATTTCCATACAAAAATAACATTTTCTAATGTGTAAGTGTATGTAATAAGTTAGTTTTTTTATGATTCTAAGAATTAAAAAATTAAGAAATAAAAAAGATTATTTCATTTTTATGGTTGCGGTAGCAAACTCATAACGCCTATAAATTGTATTGTTCCTTTATGACACCTAGTCAGTTCACAGTCAATTAAAGACAAAAAAGAAAAGTGCACTTGTTTTTATTGATGTGTGGTTTACCGTTGGTAACGGATGATTTTTTTAAAGAAATTCCCCTTAACACATGTGTTCATTCATAAGTGACTGTCAATAAAATTGTGGATATAATTTTTTCTAGGTACTTCAGTAAAAAACTACGAAGTATTTATATGGGTTCATTCAACCAATTTTTCTCATTCAACAAGTGTTTACGAAAGCGAAAAGTATAACGACAAAAAATATTAAAAAATTTTAACCTAGAACATTTCATCAGTGAACACAAAAAACTTTTGATTTTTATCCCTTGTTTTATTTATTGAAAACTGTGTTACTTTGAAATATATGTCAAAATTGGGCTATGACTACGTCAAGAAACACCTGTAAAATCAATCCCAACTATTTTTGTAACATATTTTTGTAACATATGTGGTAGAAAAAGTGTGTCAGATTTTATTAAAAAAATTTATTTTGACTACTTCGGATTTACCATGGAAACCCGTGACAAGTACTGAATTCCTTATACTGTATGTAAAAACTGTGTAGAGTATTTAAGGTTATGGGCAAATGGATTTATCCTAACGTGTTGTCTATTACCCAACCAGTCCTGTACTCTAGTGAGGATTCAGAATCACAACCATCTACATCTACACACCATTTTCACGACTTACGACAAAATGTTCCTTCACCAATTTCTGAATGTGGATCAGATGACTTCCATTTAGATATTTCTTCTGAACGCGAGCAATTTAATCAGGAGGAGCTTAGTGATTTAGTGAGAGACCTTGGACTCTCTAAAAAAGCATCTGAAATTCTTGCTTCTCGATTAAAGCAAAAAAATCTGTTAACCCAAGGAACAACAGTTTCATACTACCGTAACAGAGCATATGATGGCGGACTATTGCTGGAGCATTAAAAATAATCCCTCTAAACAAGATTATTTAAGAAAATCTTATAAAAGAAAATTTTTCGATGAGTTGTAATATTTGTGTATTAAAATTTTTTATTTTTCTTTAAAATTCTCTTTTTGTGTTAAATTAAAAAGTATAGCTGATAGAAATAAACAAAATCAAAAGTTGTTGTTTTTGTATGGAAATCGCGATTTATATCAATTCAGTAAATGGTGAACAAAATCAAAGTTGTGCACCGATTGCAACCAAATAAAGCTCATTTCATTCGAAATATATTTAACTAACTGTTTCTAGACCAAAACTGTGATTTTTGTCCCATTTTTATTTTTTAGGAATTTTTAAAGAACAAAAAATTTTTTTTTTTTAAAAAAATTTTAATTTTTTTTTCAAAACTTGAACGATATCTCTAAAACTACTTGGAAAATTTAAAAACAATGTAAGCACGGCTTAAAGAGAATATTGTTTGCGAGTTTCGGTTTTTTTTTTTAATTTAATATGGTGAACCGTTTTCAAGTTATTCCAATATATGTAGCGGAAGTGCCTTAATTTTGAATATAACGGTATATCTCGAAAAGTCGAGCTGATAGAAAAAAACCAAGTGCAGATTTGGATTCAGCGTCCCAAATAACCTTAAAAACAATATTCAGTTCTTAATCAACAGAACTATTGTTCCCTTGTGTAATCTCAGAAATATAATAGAAAAATCGTAAAAGCTTAAAAAATTTACTAAATTTAATAAAATCTTTATATCGATTTCAATGCAAAAATTAATGCCAATCCCAACATCTAAAGTTTTTCACGATAAAAAATTATGAACTTTTTTTTTGTCCAAAATGAATGTTGATCAGGAATGGGAGATATTATTTCAAATTACTATCCTTCTCAATAAAATACCGATAACGAAATCATTGAAACACCGTTATCCGTTGCCAATATAGCTAAAATACCAATATCCTTATAATTATTACCGTTACCGAAATAAGTAACTGAAATACCGCTATCGCTAAAATACCGTTACCGAAATTTTTTAAACAGCGTTATCTTTAAAATACCGTTACCGAAATAATCTGACAAGATCAGAAAAAATAATCGCTGAAAATATATATATTTTCCTTAAGTTTGATTATAAACCACACATTTATTGGGCAAAATGGCGTAAAATTATCGGTATACATTGCCATTACCTGAATAACTAACATAACGTTACCCTTAAACTAGTGTTACCGAAATAACTAAAAAACCGTTATTCTTAAAATAAGGTTACCAAAATTACTAAAATACCGTTGCCGAAATAAATAAAATACCGTTATCGCTAAAAAATTAAATACAATTCCCACATATGGGAATTGTATTCCAGTTTGGTCGAATATAGGTAGTGTAAATACTGGGAAGGTCGGATGTTGAAAAGTATTTTTTACCCCGTCTTAAAAAGCCTGCTGAATTATTCTTTCGACACATTAAATACATGCACTTTCAATCGCACATCGCACTGTATTTTTATGCCCAGAAGATTAAGAGAGTTATTTGCACCGTCCAAGGCTAAATACGGTGTTCACGCATTATCTGATTGTTTATGCATCAGTAAGTAATGTTGGGTCTTACTGGCATAGAAATCTGACCTATTCACACGACGCCATTTAGAGATCAATAGCAGGTCCCGGTTAAAAGTATCGTTCATATTCTGTCTCATGATACAAATCTCGAAAACTTTCGGCCTATGGTTGAATGAATATGAGTGACAAATGCTACTGTTATCCGCCAAAAAGTAGATTGGGTTCTGGGTAAGATTTAATAGATCACTAATAAAAATAACGAATAGGGATGGGGAAAGAACGGAACCCTGAGGAACCCCTGCATTTATTACGAAATTCCTGTAGTAAAAGTCATCGGTCTGTTGTCTTCCACAAATTATATAGTATTGTGTCAATAGTTTTCTTGTCGTAATGTTCCTCTAATATTGGTCGTAGCCTATCGAAACCTTTATAATTTTCACAATCACCAAAATAGCATTTACAAAAATTCATATATCAAGCCAGGTATGGCAATCATGGAAATTCATAGTGTCACCATTATTAATTTTAATTTAAGAAAAATGGACTATGGGCTTTTTCAGATATTCGCAAATTAAGGACATTTTTAAAATTTCAATATAATTTTAGCGAAAAAAAATATGCCATACTGTTTAAAGAAGAGTACACTCTTATTAATTTTGTTTAAATTTACCCAACTTATAGTAGGAAACTGTACTCCTACTATAAGTTGGGTAAATTTACTACAAGTGTGTAAACAAAATTATTACACACATTATGCGTTACTTGATTACAAACAAAATGCGTATATTTACACTGAAATTGTATACAACATTTTTAGAAATAACGTGTATTTTTACTACACCATACAATTCAATATACAGCCCAAAAATAAGAGATAATATTATTTTTTTAAAAATAATTTATTAATAAAATAATAATATGGTAATCTTTACTACTATTTAACAATATGTATGCCCCAGACTCTGACATTTCTTAGACATTTTAACTGTAGAAAAATTTTTAGATTTTGCTAACTTTTCCTGCAGGAATTGTAAAAATCCTAGGACTTCTCTCAAATTTTAAGTTTGTATCCTAAGGAAACGTTTTTGGATTTTGATTAATTTTTCTACAGAAATGTCAGCTTTTATGGTGAACTTGATGTTCGTTTTTATGCCTTCTTGTCAAGAAGTTGTTGTTGCCTCTTCATCAAGTTTTGCGAAATATTCGCCAAATCTGTTTTCATCCTTAAAAACCCAAAATAATCGGTTGACATTTTTTTTATGAAATTTTTTTCACATACCAATCATACATACCATACCAATAAAACATTCTGCTGGAACATATTGAGATGGACTTATAGTTGCTGGTAACAATATTCACATGGTGTAATATCGAATTGACATCTTGGTCGATTTTAAACGTATTTTTTTACATTTTATATATATATATTTTTTTTAATTGCAATTTATAATAAATTAACAAATTTATTATTTTATTTTTCAAAATAATCAAATATAAGATATTTTATTACAACATATTGTGGTAAATTTACATAAGTTATGCCTTCAAGGTAGTTTTACTAACAAAATGTGTAATTGTGAATAAAAAGCGTTGCATAAATACTTCTTTTGCGTATTTTTGTTACCAAAATGTGCTTTAACAATTTTGCTCATTATGTGTATAAATTTAAGCATTTTTCGTGAAATTACACAAAATTTTACATATTTCATAGTAATAACAATTTTTAGAGTGTAGTTAGCATTTAAAACAAGACCAAATTTGTAATTTTCTGTTGAAGCGTTCAAAAGTAATGATTATTTAAACATTATGTTTTTCTAACGCAATTATTAAAAAACGAGCGATGTAACGCGAACTATAACGAATTTAGAAAAATTATCTAAACTTAATATTAACTAGAAGATTATATATAATACGTTTTACGAATATTTATTTTTATTTTTTCTTTAAAAGAGAAGCAACACTCAGGAAATTCTTAGTATTAATTAATGTGTTGCTTTCTTTGGAAAGGGGATAGTGGAGAGATGAAAGGTGGTGAAAGATGAAGGGCTGATGTAGAGTTGGCGAATTTATTGAAGCTTTTTGATTCATAGCCCTGATTCATTATTTTACTTCGGTGGGGTTAAGTGCTATGGGAACACCGAAGGTGGGCGCAGCAATACATATAAGTGATAGAAAACTCATAAATATTATTTTTCTAAATTGATGTTGTCGTCACCGGGAATCGAACCCGGGACCATCTGTGTAACAGTCCAACGCGCTAACCATTACACGACAATGCCCACGGGTGATGTTGAAAAAGTCGTTTTCCTTGTGCTCATTTCTTTTAAAATGATCCAATTTCTCATTGAGTTTGTGATTTAACATAACAAATATCTCTAGAAATTCTAATAACAAAGTCCCCTGAAGAGTTCCTTGGGCAGGAATGAAATCCGGATAGGGACACGCCTACATCAGATTGCTTTTCACAATTTGTTAAATAAGTTTTGGGACTTTAGCACATTTAATTACTATAAATGCAATTAATGTTTATCCCGATGAAAATAAATTTAAATAAAAAAAAAAAAAAAAAAAAATTAATATTCGGCTTTATTTCTTCTTTGTATCGGAAATAAAGTTTTACTCCGTGGATACCTTCCTTACAATTAAACATTCCCGTTTTTATGATTGAAGTAATAAAACTATATTTTGACTGGTCATTCATACTTAAATAAAGGCAGCTTTTAAATTTACTTAAAACACAAAAAAACAAAATTCACATTTTCTTAGGCGATAATTACATACTAAAAAAAAAACCTTGTTATCGCGAATACAAATCAAAATTTTTTAATGAAAGCGATTCAACGAAGCATCATAAACAAGATACTGAACGTTGTAGTAAAAATACAATTACATAGTAGACATTTCATACATATTCAACTAAATTCAACTGAATGAAAAAAAAAAAGACGAATAAAATTTAAATAATTTTGATATATTGTAAGATTAGAGTTTAACGTTAATAAAATAAAAACAAAAAAAAAAACTCTAAAAAACGTAAAGCCAAAAATACACAAAAAACGTAAAATATAGATGAGGAAACTAAAAGTCAACCTAAATTAAAATGTAAATATTTTTTTTTGTGTTTTCCCTTTTTAACATTACTACCAAATTAGCTACTGTTTTTCTTATGATATTTACTCAAGTCCCTCACTCTTCTTTTAAGGCTGTTTAAACCCTCAAAAGGTTGAATTTTGAGCGATGAAATAAGAATCTTTTTATTATGTAGCTACCCTGAAAAGTGATTAAGAACTACCCTCTTTCCAAAGAAAGCAACACATTAATAATTAATTAATTAATAGGGAGAATTTCCGGAGTGTTGCTTCTCTTAAAAAAAAAGACAAAGTACGGTCTTAGCGTACTTCCCCTTTACATCTTCTTTTTAAATAAAACAAAACAAGTGTAAAAATAAAAAGGGAAATAAAAACAAAAAGCGTTTATTGTATATCTACCAAAGGTAGAGCTTGCACATAATGAACAAGTTTTCAATCCGTAAATTATTGTGGCGATAATAACAACTATAAGGTAAAATATTTAAAATAGCGGTTTTTGCTATAATGCGGATTAAAAGTATCTATATGAAGTCTATTTTCAAAAACGTATTTAAACTAGAAAAAATCGCTCAATTTCCTAAAAAGTTATTAAGAAAATGGTAAAACAACTAGTATTTTATGAAAAATCCCTAGGATTTTATTTTCAGCATTAATGAAGAGAATTAAATTAATATATTAAATATAAAATTTTTTATAATAATTTCTTCCCCTCAAAATCAAATAAAACACGATTATCTTGAAAACCGCTGAAAGCTTGTTGAAGGTTTGTTCTATAATCTTAAAAACAATAAAATTTTATTAAGAATTCATGGAAAAGTCCTGAAGGATGTAACTATAAATCATTACAAATTTAATGAAAACTTTATTTTTTAAATTTGTATGTAAATCTTCATACAAAATATTCGAAAAAATTGCAATTTTAGCGACCTTAAAACGTCATTCGGTTTCGCTGAAATTTGGAACATATCCCAGTAAAAAATTGTCGTATGTTTACGACAAAAAGTTTCATATCGTGGATTATATACGATCTGTAAAAATTTACCCGAGTGATTTCCGATTGTGTTTGGTGTTATCGAGTATGAAATAAAAAATAATTAGTCGTTTAACTGTTTCTGAAGAGCTAGCACGTGGAGCGGTAAAAAAAATAAAATTATTATATTTTATTTTAAAAATATTAACAACAAAAAAATACTACTTGTAGAATTTTATGTAAAATAAATTATGTATATGCATATTATTACTTTTAATCGTAATAATGTAGAAATGAAATATTATTTTACTGAAACCCATGAAATCCGCGCTTATTTTGTCCAAAAGTAATGCTTCCAAATGGGAATTCGCCATATAAATATCATAGCACATGTAAACAGGTTTGTAAGGGATTCTTTTCGGCTTACTCCCTTACAACCTGCTTGCATGTAAGCAGCGTTTTTTACTGGGACTGTTTTTAAATACTGTTCTCAAAACTCAATTCCATTAAACGGAGCAAAAAACCTATGAAAAAACAGCGAAAGTTTAAAAATCGCAAAATTTTGATTTAACTTGTAAATTATTTTTTTAATGAATGCATCTTCCAAGTCTAGTAACTTCTTTTTGTATTGGTTTTTTTTTTTTTTTTTTAAAGAGAAGCAACACTCAGGAAATTCTTCCTATTAATTAATGTGTTGCTGTCTTTGAAAAGGGATAGTGAGAGATTAAAGGTGGTGCAAGATGAAGGGCTTCAAACATGGCAACACTGTAATTTCGCGAGATGATAAGTCTTAGAACAGTTGTTGGTCGCCACCTGATGTAGAGTTTTATAGCGTGTTTTATAGCCCTGATTCATTATTTTACTTCGGTGGGGTTAAGTGCTATGAGAACACCGAAGGTGGGCTCAGCGATACATATAAGTGATAGAAAACTCATACATATTATTTTTCTAAATTGATGTTGTCGTCACCGGGAATCAACCCCGGGACCATCTGTGTAACATTCCAACGCGCTAACCATTACACCACAACGCCCACATAGGATAATACTTTT
Organism: Delia radicum; assembly: GCA_021234595.1. Taxonomy (NCBI): domain Eukaryota; kingdom Metazoa; phylum Arthropoda; class Insecta; order Diptera; family Anthomyiidae; genus Delia; species Delia radicum. The sequence goes on along the minus strand of CM037854.1, from coordinate 36,428,883 downwards.
GAACGTGTAACTTTGTATATCCTAGTTTTTAAGTATATTCTATCCAGTCCAGGGCATCGTTTTTCTCAATTAAAAAACTTAAGAAATAAGAGGCATGTAAAGTCAGTTACACCAGGTGTCGAAAATTTTTGATATAGCTCTTTTATGTTTAACAAAACTGTGTGGAGATAGTGTGTAGTGTAATAATTTGTAATGAAACCTTTTTTTTTTTTTTTTTTTAAATTTATTTTCATCGGGATAAACATTAATTGCATTTATAGTAATTAAATGTGCTAAAGTCCCAAAACTTAATTAACAAATTGTGAAAAGCAATCTGATGTAGGCGTGTCCCTATCCGGATTTCATTCCTGCCTAAGGAAATCTTCAGGGGACTTTGTTATTAGAATTTCTAGAGATATTTGTTATGTTAAATCACAAACTCAATGAGAATTTCTTGTCCTCGTCTAGGAGCGAGATTTAAAACTTAAAATATCAAAGAAAAAACAAAAACAACAACAAAAAATTGTCACAATTGCCTTTTTTTATTTAATTTATTCATCAAGTTCGATTATTTTTAAGTAAAATAACCGTTAGTGTATTTAAATCGCTTTAAAATTGTTAAAATTATAAATTTTGTTATAAACATTCAGTTTAAGCATTTATATTATCGTTAACCCTTTTGTGTGTGCAAAAAGTTGAAAATAGATGTGTTTTAGAAAAACGAACTTCATATTTGCAATCTATATCCTTTTATTAAAAGGCATTAGTTTTACCTAGATTTCTATTAGTTTTTTAAAATGAGATATTTTTATAGCCTATGACACATTAGTGGGTTAATATAATTACCCCTTAGTGTGTTTGTTTTGGACTTACGGTGTTTATTATAAAATATTTCCCTGCTGTTTATTATTTTAGTGGTGTTGGCTGGCTGCTTTTGTTGTTGTCTTAAACACATAACAGGCCAGAAATTTAAAAAATACCGGTAGTGTTTGTAAGAGTGTAGAAAATATACCATCAAGTGTTGCCGCCGTCGCTGTCATTATCACTAGGTTAACGGCGAGACTATGTAAATTCTGTTTTCATTATTAATTTAGTTTAGGTTTTTTCTCTTAAGTTTGGTTTTCTTTTGGTGCCCTTGTTAAATTATGGATTTATTTTGGCGTAACATTTAAATGTTAATGACTTTTTAAGAAACGGCGGGTAAAAGTGGACAAAAAAGGGGTTGTTTCTGTTTATCTAGGGAAAAAAGAGTTAATTAAACAAGAAAATATATAAACATGAAGGTTAAACAATTTAACAATTTTAATTTTTCCTATTGAAACTTTCTTGTTTTTCTAAGTTTTTTTTAGCAAAACTGACGGATTGATCGGCAAAAAAAGAAAAGTCTCACCAGTCTCAAGTCCAAGTCTCATCCAGTGTCTTTCAACATTAATCGTATCATACGTATACTTTTTCAATTATATGGGTGGTGGGCGTGGCATTTGTCCAATTCCGCACATTTTTTATCAAAGCTGCAACTTGGTCCGAGAACATTGTCCACCAAACCATTTTGACTAATAAGCTAAAATTTTTAATATGTGTTCCTTAAAATCATACATAACTCACTGGAGCGCTACTTTTTGAAATTTTGCCCAGGATCGTTATAAAATAGGGTTAGTCAAACCGCTAAAGCGAGGAACTTAAAATTTAGTATGTGGTATCCTAAAACCGCGTCAACATCGGGGAAGGACAGGAAGGGGAAAAGACATCTGCGTAGTCGGGATTTTTAGGAATTCCTACGGAGAAGAACAAGAAGGAGAAAAGTTGCCCCCTGAACGAATGAACAAACCGCTAAAGCGAGATACTTAAAATTTGAGTTTGCAATACCGCGTAGATGGGATGTTTCGAAATTCCTATGGGAAGGGGAATGAATTGGTTAAGTCGTCCCTTGGCTACCTTCACAAACCGTTTATGCAAAAAACTTGAAATCTCGTTTCTGGGTTACTAATCCCAAGTTGACATCCGCTACGACGAATTTTTTTAAATTTCATCCCCCATGTCAGCCAAACGACTAAAGCGAGAAACACGAAATTTGGGATGTGAGTGCCAAATTCCGCGTGGGCATTTTCTTATAAGGAATTTTTGGAAATTCTCAACTTTGTGGTCTGCCCAACCCCCTTTGGTCAGTAATTCAAATTTTCAATACACGTTTGACTAGAAACAATTTTTGAAAGTGCTAAAAAACTGGGAAAATCTTCTTTTTCACACTGCTTTTCATTTTTCTTCTTCAATTATTCAGTGCATTTGGCTTCCTAGCCATTTTCATAAAATATGTGGATTTTATATTAAGCTTTTCTAACTCGTGGCCAAAATAATTTGTCGTCTGTAGAGTGCCTTTCTCTGATAAAATTTTCCAGTTTTACTTAACATTTATTAATGTAAACATCCGAGCTTACATCCATAGCTGTATACTGGATGTAAAGTTGTGATATAGTACCTTTTTCTGTGGATATTGTGGGCCACCAACACTAGTACACTCAAAAAAAAAGTATGAACAAAAATTAAGTTTAAGCTTTAATAAATTTTAAAATTTTCCTTAAAACAATTTTATTAGATTTTAGTTCATATTAATTTTTCATTAACTCAAAAATAAAACGGCTTTTCCTTTAATTTTCCTATTCTTAAAAAATATTAGATTTTTTTTTTTTTTAGTAAAAAAACCTTAAGTTTTAAGAAAGTCAAGAAATTTAAAATTGTATGAAAGAACTAAAACCAAATACGCACCTTAAATTTAGTTTACAAATGTATGCTTCTTAAAATTAAGTAAATTAACTTTTTAAAAATTTAGTTTAAGATGATTCTTAATTTTGAAACCTACCAAATTCTCATTTGGTTTAGTCGTATAATTATTTTCGTTAATGTTAACTTAAGACATATATGAAACAGTGATGCCAACTTAGTGATTTTTGCACTATTTATGGTGCTTTTTGATGACCCAAAACGTGAAAATTCTACTCTTTGTGCCAAATTGTAAAAAAGCACTCAGTTGGTGCTTTTGAAATATTTCGTTGGTGCATTAAGCGCTTTTTAGCAATTTTTCTCAAAATGTTGTTAACAAAATTTTGAAGCCTAAAAAATTAACCAAAATCGAATGTTTTGGTCTACAAATGTTAAATTGTGACATTTTCCTACATAAAACTTTATAACTTGCTTAATTTTAGTGCCAAATTGCAAAGAAGCACTAAGTTAGTGCTTTTGAAATATTTCGTTCGTGCATTAAGTGCTTTTTAGCAATTTTTGTATATAACTTCCAAATTGTAGTTAAAAAATTTAAAGCCTAAAAAATTTTCCAAAATCGAATATTTTGGAAATTGTGACATTTTCCCATATAAAACTTTATAAATTGCTTAATTTTAATGGTTATTACAACCCGGATAAAAATGTTAAAATGGATTATATCGCATTTGATAAGACCTCATATATAAACACATACAAATTAATCCGAAAAATGGATTATCTACATGTATCTTATTATATAAAATTAGATATAGTTTTATAAAATTTTATCCGAGAATATAAAAATTGGATATAAAAATAAGCAAAAATAAATAATCGGGCTTTTAAGCTCGTTTATTACGCAGCAAAAACTAAAAACGAATTTCAATTAAAATATTTGTTAATTCAATTAAAAGTTTAAATTGTATTATCAAATAAAATAATTTGTAATTATTTAAGTGATTTAGATATGTATAAAAAATGTCATTGAATATTATTTTTAATTTAAAAAAAAATTTTAAGTACACTCTGGGAACTTATGCTGTAAATATTTGTAGTTGTTGGAGTTTTAATACAGTATCTTTATTTTTAAGTGAAAAAACAGTAATTTGTAAAAGAAATTTAATTTTTTCATTTAAAAAACAAACCACAACAAATTACTGTATAATGAATTTACATTCAATTTTTGCATTAATTTTTTTTTTATTTAAAAAAAATAAATGTTTGTTTATTTTTTACTAACTACATTTGCAGTGGTATTTTCCTACATAGTATTCTAAGTGTATAACTAGTTGTGGAGCTAATACAAGTTTTGCTTAGTTATTTTTAAAATTATTTTCTAGTTTATAATATTTTTTTCTTAACAAATTACTTTCAGCAGACAAACTATCATTGACATAAAAATCTCTAAATCGTTTACTACTTACTAACAAACACCTCAATTTTAATGATTGGCTGATTGACTGTCTGACTTCAACATAAACGTAAATGGTTAACAAAAAAAAAACAAAAAAAACATACCTAAATACAGGACCTTTACAACAATACGACAGAATTAAAAGGAAATAAGAAATAAAGTAACAAAAACCCAAAAGACGACAACAAATACACAATTACGTGACATAAAGACTGACAGACAATCAATGAATATGATGATTTTTCGATGACTACTATAAGAAGATGGAAAAGTGAATTAGTACTGGCGGCTTTGGTTGATGATGAGATGATTTTTTTGCGTTGTCGTTCTGACAATGATGATGAAAAGACGTAAGACGCGTCATATCATAAATGTTAAAAATATCTTTTTTTTATTTGAAACAAAAATCACCTTTTGCAAACTTGAAGTCTGGAAATGAGTAGAGACGAAGAGACAATGCATACCTGATACTTTATATGACTCTATAATGTTGATGATGTCGTTTAGGTGACATACAATCATAAGTGAGCAATTTTTGTTGTAGGTATATGTTGTTGATTGTTGTTTGATTTTATATGAGTTTTTACACCATTTCAAAACTGGTTTCAGAATTAATTTCGAATAAAAAATAACTCTCTAACCGACTCTACGCGTTTTGCAATGACTTTTGTACCACATGTTCAGAATGAAAAATAAAAAAAAAAGTTCTTCTACAATTTTTTTTTTTGTTGCATAATTAAGGCGACATTTCCCAAAATAGGCCGTCTCGAAAACTAATATACGAATAGAAGTAAGTTTAGGCAAAAATTATTTATCTTACTAAGATATAATTTCAATTCAAAAATAAAATTTGTTGTGCTTTTACCTAAGAAGATATGGCGATTTTCGGTTTTATGAAAAAGCGAAATTCAACGAAAACGCACCTTAACTTCGATACATACATATGAAACTTCAACGCTTTATTAATAATACTAAATGCATTATTTCAGCCAAATTACATTATAATCCATCTATTCGTATTTAAATTAACAGGATGTCCTTTAAAGGTATCCTGCTTGAATACTGTGTGTCCTAGGACATAACTAATGACCTAGCTATAATAAAAGCTTAAGCTTCAATCTTACTTTGTGTTTATTACAAGTAATTTGAAATACGTTTTTAAGGTTTTTAAAAATTGTGTTCCTTTTAAAATAATTATTTTTTTAAATTTTAACTTTGACACTTGCTCGCTTCTAAACCGTGCACTGCACACGTAAAATTTCTTCACGAAACATTTAGTAAATTCAGTTTTCTTTAGGAATACATCAATTTCGAATTATAAATTACTCATTTGACGCATTTTTGGACTATTTCTTGATGTGTGCCTTGAGACACTCTTACTGATTAGAGGGATAAACTAGGATTTTCCATCCCAGCTGGAAATATATATATATATATATATATATATGGGACCATCTACAAAACCGTACAATTTCAGATTTTTAAAATTAAAAATTTCAAATTAGTGGCTTATTTAAATTACATTAAAAGGCAATAATGCGCTCGCATGAATCAACTTTTTTAAGTGCTGAAAAAGTTATAAACAAAAAACCGCAAAAATGTTTGTCCATCAAATTTTTAAATTTGTTTTATTTTTCGGGGATGCGACCATACGTTTTTGAGTATTCTTTCTGTGCTAAGTCCGAAGTTGGTTTCCAAAGTTTTCTAACACATCTGGTTTTTGCGGAAATTGAGGTCAAAGTTGAGAAAAATTCATAACTTATTTTAATGATAAACATTAGCATAACTATTATTACACTAAGTGAACTTCTGCTTTAAAAATATGTAGTTGTTTGGATTGTAATACATTTTATTTTTAACGTAAATGTCAGTTATTTGTAGAAAAAATTAAATTGTTTTAAAAAACAAACCACATCAAATGACTGTTCTATGATTTTACATTAACTTTTTTTCAGTCGTTTTTTGTTATTTAAGAAAATAAAAAAGATAAATGTTTTTTTTTATTTTTTACTAACATATGGACAATTCCTTGGCGATGGACACACTTTTAGTGGAGCAAAAAAAAAATAAAGGAATGGAAAGATGCGGTATATATCGTCAGTGTATTGAAGTTAGGAAGAGTACTAAATTTAAGGAAAAACAATGGGCAGAAAAATAATGTACTAAAAAAATATAAGCAAATATCAGCGAGAAACGGACGCGACAAATATAGAAGTTATTTTTATGCACTTATAGAAATATACATAAGTCAGCGAAATTTGAGAAAAATAATTTGTTTGCGAATGCGAAAATTACAGTCAAACAACATCCTTTCTTCAAGTGAAATTTCATTTGTTTTTGACTACAATTGGTGTTGTCTTTACCTACATAATATCCTAAGTGTATATGTAAATATTAAATCGATCGGGTTATATTTTTTGTGTCTTTATCAATTTGTTTTTCAAAATTAATAAAAAGTAAAAAAATGCAGCAGAAAATTGAGTGGCACATCCGCGGTTTATAGAAATATGTATTGAAGGGTAGAAATCAACATTACACTCAGGGAACTTCTGCATTAAAAATATGTAGTTGTTTGGGTTGTAATACAGTTTCTTTATTTTTAATGTAAATGTCAGTCATTTGTAGAACAAATTAAATTTTTGACTAACCTTGTAGTTCATTTAAAAAAAAACAATTCACATTAAATGACTGTTTTATGATTTTACATTAATTTTTTACAGTTGTTTTTTGTTATTTAAAAAATAAAAAAAATAAAAAATTTGTTTATTTGTTACTACCATGTGGTTCGTTTTTACTACAATTGTTAGTCATTTTTTGAACATTAAAAAACAAATGACAATGTTAGTTGAATTTACTTTCCTTTCTTTAAATGAAATTTCATTTGTTTTCAACTACATTTGCAGTGGTCTTTGCCTACATAGTATTCTAGAGTACACTCTGGAAATTCTTTCTATTTATTAATGTGTTGCTTTTTTGGAAAGGGGATAGAGGAGAGCATGGCAACACTATTATTGCGCGAGATGATAAGTCATAGAACGGTTGTTGCTCACCAATTGATGGAGAGTTGGCGGACTTATTGAAACTTTTTGTTCATAACGTTGATTCATTATTTTACTTCGGTGTAGTTAGGTGCTATGATAACATCGAAGGTGGACGCTGCAATACGTATAGGGATCGAAAAACTAATACATATCATTTTTTTGATGTTGTCGCCGCCGGGTATGGAACCGGGGACCATCTGTGTAACAGTCCAACGCGCTAACCATTACACAACAACGCCCACAAAACGATAAATTGATCGGATAAACTTTGAATTATCTTCAACATTTTTTCTCCAAAAATGCTAACTTCAAATTAAAGGCACACCCGCAGCTTCAAGTATTATCGGGTCCAATATATCTTGAATTGTACATGTTATCATGACAATCATTATCAGTATGTTCTAAATAAATTGGATTTTACTGCTTGGTTTTACATCACTTTAGCTTCACAGTGCGCTAAAAATCCACCATTAAATTGATTGGTACATCCGCTTATCGCGAGAGGATTTTTACTTCGGGTTTAAAACGTGGTTGTGGGGAAATGGAAACTTTTTGGTAATTTCGGAGGGTTTTATGGAACTGGGTGGGCATTTGTGGATTATGGTTACTGGTTTTCATTAGCGGGTAGTTACTTATCTTGATAATTTTAGATTCTAAGGAATCTATAGGCTTTTGGGATCCCGCTAAAGAGTCCCTTTGGCAGGTGTCGAAAGCGTTCCGGGAATTGCTTTGAGCCCTAAGGCTGATGTTTTTTTTTGTTGAGAGGTGTGTTGTTGGAACTGGGATTTGGGTTTGCAAATTGATGTGGATATATTTCTAGTATTAGGCATATGTGATTGATTTATGGAAGGCGATTTTGTATTTTATTTGTATTTGGAATTATATTTAATTATAATTTTGTGTCTGAGTCCAAATGACATAGAAATATGTTGTTTTGGACTGGAATGTGTTGTGGAAAGGGTTATTGAATATATTTTTAGTATGGGACCTCTGAGATTGGTTTATTGAAGGGGAATTTGTATTTCATTTGTATAGACAATTAGATTTAATTATAATTTTATGATTTTACTTAAGTTAAATTTTTATTTTTAATTTTGCATCTATAATTTTTAAATTTTGATTTATGTTTTCGATTTATTATCATAAATAAATAAATTTATTATTTTAAACTAAATATTTTTAATTTATAGTTTTAATTTAACAGAAAATTGGGTAATTTTTGACCCCACTTTTTAAAAATTAAATGTGAGATTAGGCAGGTAAACCAGACTTGGGCGACGTCAATTACATTTCATAATCATTCACTATATCATTAATCATTTCTTACCCTCACTCACACTTAGCTTAAACGCTTCCTTGGAAAATTTTCAATTTTGTCAATACCAGACATGGGACATAATACCAGTAACTGTGTATTTAATTACAGGCCAATTACTTTTTATTATGTTCAATTACATGTAATTGGGCGTAATTGAGTAATTACCCTGTAATTAAATACCCAGATGTTGTTACTAATCCCCATGTTTGGTATTAAACATTTTACAATTTTGTCAATACCAGACATGGTACATAATACCAGTAACTGTGTATTTAATTACAGGCCAATTACTTTTTTATGTTCAATAACATGTAATTGGGTGTAATTGAGTAATTGCCCTGTAATTAAATACCCAGATGTTGTTACTAGTCCCCATGTTTGGTATTAAACATTTTACAATTTTGGCAATACCACACATGGGACATAATACCAATAACTGTGTATTTAATTACAGGCCAATTAATTTTTTATGTTCAATTACATGTAATTGGGTGTAATTAAGTAATTGCCCTGTAATTAAGTACCCAGATGTTGTTACTAATCCCCATTTTACAAATTTTTCAAGGAAGCGATTAATCTCACAAGTGTGAATGTAGGTCTGATATTATTAAAGATATAGAAAAATTTCACATGTGAACGATTGTGAAATGTAAATGACGTCGCCCAAGTCTGAGCTAAACACAAATGTGGGTGTCTTAATTTTTGGATTCTTTATAACATATCAAAATTTCATTGGAGGGAACCCATGAACGGGCTCTCCTTAAGATTTTTAGAAGAAAATAGTATCGAAAATTTTTTCTATTACAAATATATTGTGAGAAAATTAACTTCGATATGGTGTAGGATACTTTTATATGAGTTCAATACATTTTTTTGTCATTCTTATTTTGATCAAGTGGATAACAATTTTTTTTGTTGCTGTTATTTGTTAAGTGTGTGTTTCAATTTGAAAGTGTATCATATTGCTGTTGTTTCAATGATTCATTTACATGGACATTTTTTCTCTACGTACATTTCGTTTTTTTTTTTTCAATGAACAACTTTTTTGTCTTATCTTAACCGGAAAAAGACTTCCCATAAAAAAAGAAAAGGAAGGTGCAATAAAATTTCATTTTAATATATCATATATTTCTTCTCTTTTTCTTTTTCCTTTTCTGTTCTATCTTTAGTTTTGCTTTTATATCGATTAAATAAGGTTTTTTTTTTACTTTTGTAGTCGATATTTTTCTGGTGATGCACCACCATCACCAGGAAGCATTAATGTGTGTTGATAAGTTTTTGCTTTTTTAAGATATAATTTTCACATTCATTTTGAAGACGCGACAATTGAGTCGCTCGATTACATGCACTTGATAGGTAAAATGTATAAAGTGGAACCATACCTTTAGTTTTTTTTTTCTTTCTTTCAATTATTTAAGTGCCTTTTATAAATTCTTTGAGAGATTATTAAAAAGATATTCCTAAAAGGAAAGAGAATACAAATTGCCCACAGAATCCAAGATACGTTTCTATACAAAATGTTGATAAATTTTTTGAATTTTTCTATATAACAACAATTTTGTCTTTATTTTTGTTTTCAATTTTATGTTTTTTAAATGAAAATATTATTTTTTGTGTGTAAATATTTAGTTAAATTGATTAAATATTAGTTTCTAACTTCAACTGTGATACTAGTTTTCAGAGGATTTTACTGTGATATTTACTTTTATTTATTTTTTACATTTGTTTTAAATTAATTTTACGTTCTATGTTGTGTACATGTAAAATAGATTGTGAATTAAATGTTTAAAATTTGACAAAAAAGACTATATATTAATAAAATTATCCCTGAGGATGTTGGGAATATCCAACGAAACGTCGGAAAAATTAATAAATAGTCTTTTATTTATTTTGAAAACAAATGACCTTAGAAGCCCACTTTAGATATTTTTAAAAATCTTAACAAATATTTACTACAAAGGTCGATAATATTAATAATCAAAAAATATTATTGATTGTAAAATATTAGACCATATTTGGCTTAATGGCCTTGGTTTCTGAATAAATTAAATGAAACCTCCATAGTTTGGCACTTCGCAATGTTAAATTTTTTGTGCGATTATAGTAACATTATTTAGGCTTAATAACTTTTAATTAGTACCAAATATTCATAAAAGTAGTTATCAGAAATGGCAATCCTTTGGCCCCTGTATTATTTCCTAAGCTAGCAAATGTTGGTTGTTTAATTAGTTAATTTAACTACACACAAAAAAATCGTTGCCAAGTAATTGGGAACATTTCAACTAATAAAGTTTATTTGCAAAAGTTATGTGAAAAGTAGTAACATTTTACCACAATTTTTCTTGATTCTACTTAATGTTTGAAAAATTTATGTGAAAAAACTTTATTAGTTGAAATGCTCCTACTCTGCGGGAAATGGAGGGTAGATTGATCCTAAGTGACGATTTTGTGATAAATGATTGGGAGGCACGTCACGAAACTTGTGAAACCGAAATTGTGGTGTACCAAAAAGTGTTAATTTGTGTGAAATGACCAATCGCGTGACTATAGTAATGGTGACAAAACAGTGACAAGTTGGTATCAGGTATATCATGTAACTGGAGAAAAAGTAACATAACATTATAGTGTACTGAAGCAACTAGGGCCGATGCAGTCGAATTTCTTACTGGTCATTGAACTGGTTCAATCCCGTTAGCAGTTCATGAAAACATGGCAATTAGTGCCAAAGGATTCTGTCCCTTGACTGCTACAAATCGGATATAACACTGAAACAAACTTATTTTAAAATTGATTTTTGTTGTGCCTTTTTGAAGGTTTTGTGAACACTGTTTTGGGGAAGTTTAGTGACTGGTTCCGGACGGACAATTTAGCAACTCGTATGTAATATGACACACGGTGAATAAAAAGTAAGAGGATATTTGCTAATTACTTTTCGCATACCCGCGACAATCAAAAGCTGTTCTTCAGTACTACGATACGTACACCTACACCAGTCACGTGATAATTATTTTCTCACTGGTCCTGTTGCATGTCACATAAATCCTAAAATTATCCTACTTTAACACTGCCTACTTCTAACTTGTCCAGTCGCTTATTAATTTCAGTCGGTACGGTGATATGTAACCTTCTTCAAGTTATTCGCCACGTCACAAGGTGCTCCAAAGGTAGCAATTGCCACCTCCTATGACAAGCCCATGTTAAAATACCGGTCACTTTCATATAACAGAACCGAAACTAGGACAGGTTCATACACACAAAGCTCTAGTCACGTTACCATGCCAGTGATTGGTTCATTTCCCGCAGGGTAATTACTTGGCAACGATTTTTTTGTGTGTACACTGAAATAAGCCTGTAAAAGTTACAGATAAATCTGTAACTTTAGAGAAAAATTAACAAATTTTAGGAAAGCTGACCGTTTAGCTAGTTTTGACAAAACGTGTCTGTAGTTATTATTAATGTCAAAGTAGTAGGCAAATAAAGTGAACTTTTCTAAAATTTATTCGAATGGAAATCCATTCCTAAAATCACACAATTTTTTTTACTAAAAATTTTAAAATTTCAGTTTTACTTAAAGTTTATTTTATTATCTATATAAAAATGTTCCACTTGAAAAAAAAAACTTTGCTCTCAACAATGAAAATGAATATTAGTATAAAAAATTTCCTAATTTGAGCAACTCGGATTTAAATTTTTTTTTTTAGTATTTTGATAAAATCAGAAACAAAAATTAGTAAAAAGTATTGTATTTTGTGAAAAAGAGTGTATATGAAAAAAAAATTTTACTAAAAAACGGTTTTGTACTAAAAATTAGCATAAAAAACTGTTAATTGGAATAAAAATGTGTTACAAATTTTTCATCTTACTTTTTTCCTTAAATGCGAATTGTGTATGCAAACAATTTAAATTTTGAGACCCTTCATCTGAGTGCTGAGGACAAAGTTTAAAGTTTTGTTATATTTTTCAATCTATAAAGCGGCATTCGTAAATCTTAAAATAAAAAAACTTAATCTCGCAAATAAAAGATATTTTTATATAGAATATAACTCATAAAAATAGAAAATTAAAAGAACTTTTCTGCAGTATTGACCCATAAAATATTTCTAACTGGGTCGGGATTTAAAAAACGTATGTCCGTATCTCAAACAAGCGATGAGATGAACATTTCTTTTTTAAGGTTTGTTTTTTGGATGACTTCAAGTTCTTAAATCTTTTACTATCAACTTGTTGATTGTGGATATATTTCTATTTTGACTTCAGATTTTGGTCAGGGGCGCTCAAATTAGAAAGAAAAAAATATATATATATTAGAGTTGGTTTTCAATTTTTTTTTTTATTTTGATTTTTGGATATTATCACTTTTTAGAAGGTTTTTCTATCAATAAAAATAATGGCGTATTTTTTTTTTAATTCCAACTCCTTCCCGTGCCTATATATACATACAACAAAAACGGCTAAATATATGTCAAATCTGACTTCAGTATTCGATTCTACGGGAAAACTTAGGCACATAAGCTTTTTTTTTAGTTTTTGGAATGCACCAGAATGCATAATTAGAGTGGTCCAAAAAAATAATTTAAAAAAAAAAAAATTAAAATATTTTTTTTTTTGTTAATATACAATGAAACAATACTTACATCTGAGAAAAATGGTCCAAAAATTTTAATTTTGTAGATACCCGTTCAAAAGTTATTAAAGTTTAAAAATTTAATTTTTTAGTGAATACAAAATAATTTATAATTAGAGTGGTCCAAAAAAATAATTTTTTAAAAAAAAATTAAAATATTTATTTTTGTTAATATACAATGAAAAAATACTTACATCTGACAAAAATGGTCCAAAAATTTTAATTTTGTAGTTACCCGTTCAAAAGTTATTAAAGTTTAAAAATTTAATTTTTTAGTGAATACAAAATAATTTATTGGTTTTGTAATTTCTATTTAACAACAATTCTAATTAATTCTATTCCTTTCCACAGCAGATAAAGCTAAACAATTTAAATTATCTTTATTTTTAACTAAACACGAGTTGTTCAGGCGCGAAATTATACCAACAAGTTGTTCGGTGTAAATACTTGTTGATTGTATATTTTTAGATTGTTCGATTGCATTACGAAAATCTTTCTGGGCTGGCCACTCAACAGCGTTATAAAGCATAAAGGATATGTTAATTCCAAAATTAACCAGAGTTTTTAAACTTTGAAGAGTAATAAAATCAAACGGTGACTTACTAAAAGCGGAATCAAAATATGCCAACTTGTTAGCTGCATCAACAACATTATTAACCACTTCTTCTCCCTCTTCTTATTCTATAAAATCTTTTTTATATAGCATTTATTATATTTATAGTTATATTTATTATATAACTTTTGAACGGGTTGCTATAAAATAAAAATGTTTGCACATTTTTTCTCAGCTAGGAGTACTTTTTCATTGTATATATAAAGAAATATTAAATTTTTAAACTTTAATAACTTTTGAACGGGTAACTACATAATTAAAATTTTTGGACCATTTTTGTCAGATGTAAGTGTTTTTTCATTGTATATTAACAAAAAAAATATTTTAATTTTTTATTTACAAAATTATTTTTTTGGACCACTCTAATTTTGCATTCTGGTGCATTCCAAAAACTAAAAAAAAGCTTATGGGCCTAAGTTTTCCCGTAGAATCGAATACTGAAGTCAGATTTGACATATATTTAGCCGTTTTTGTTGTATGGGAAAAGGGACCCAAAATCCGCGATTTGTGTCGCCTATAGGCACGGGAAGGAGTTGAAATAAAAAAAAAAAAATACGCCATTATTTTTTTTGATACAAAAACCTTCTAAAAAGTGATAATATCCAAAAATCTATTTTTCAAAATTAACTCTAATATATATATACCATATATCCCTTAAAAATAGATTTGTGTTATGACAAATAAATTTTTAAGGGACACCCTAGTTTTCACTATACATAGTGCTCAACAGTAGTGAAAAGATTTAAACTGATGATTGTAAATAAGTGTAATTAATTTGACTTACCTATTTAAAGAGAATTTTCATTAAAAGTAAAATTCAAGCTCACCTGAAAAGACAAAATAAATTTTTAATAATTTTGGTGTTGAACAAATCAAAATTAACACACATAAAACAGTATTTGTAGCCAATCAAATAGTTCGGTTGTAGTGCAGAACCTTTTGTAGTTATCACTGAATATCTGAATATCTTTTGTAGTTATCACTGAATATGAGTGAATCGAAATTATATTTTCGAGTCAGAATTTCTGTTTCTTTAATCAAATGATTGTTATCATAACCGAAAAATATATTGTTTCATAAATCGTTAGCCATCAATTATTCATTATATTTATGAAGTTTTCTTAAATATGTTGAACAGTTTCATAAAAGAGTATAACAAATGTTTGATGGATCTTCATCATTTCATAAAATAGTTTCATAAACTTTGTGAATATAAACTTTAGGTTTTTATTTGAAATTTTTTTTTAGAAAATTTTATTTAGAGTTTTTAAAATTTAAAAACTACCAGAAATTATTTGAAATTCAGAAACATCCATTAAATATTATGTGATGTGGTCTTAATTTTAAATTGAATTTTTTAAACCTTAAATGAAACGCTTAATAATCCTTTCATAATATTTGTGAAAGATTTTTTAAATTTTTTTTTAAAAATTTGATTAAAATATATGAAACTGTTTCATCCTGTTTATAAAATATTTATAAAATAACATTTATGAAACATTTTATTAAATGAGTCATGTTATATAAAACAGCTTCATTATATTTATGATTTACATTGGACGAAAATCAATAAAGTTATTCATCATATTTATGAAGTTTTTGTTATAAATATGTTGAAGTTGTTTCCTTGAGTGCAGCCACCAAAATATTCAACTGGCACTAAATATGGTAGTCACGACCGAGTCTGTTTTCTGGGTAACAGATTTTATGATGTTCTGATATTTCTAGGATAGTTACACTTAGAAGTTTGTACAGTTATTTATGTAGTAATTGTTAGAAGCTATACGTGTTTTAACTAAAACGACTGTATTTTAGTAACATTTAAAATTTGAAAGGTGCAAATTTTTTAATTTTTTGTATTCATTTTTATGGCTTCATAATTTGTTTCCATTATTTTTTGTTAAATAATTTATTTATATGAGGAAATTAAGGGTGCGCCCCGGTAGGCTAGTTGGTAGCGTGCTGGCTTATTAGTGTGGGGGTCGTGGGTTCGATTCCACCAGAGGCACTGGTCTGTTTTCGGTACAAACGCGGCGAAGGCCTTAGTAGCTAGTGCTCGGTTAGGGTAATAGCATATCATTTGTAATTAATTATTAATTAATAAAAAAAAATGAGGAAATTAAAAAATTTTCGACACTTTGAGGCAAAGTATTATTTAAATTTTTTGTGTATGACATGAATAGCCTTTTGTGTATGTGTTAGCCTATGTTTAGGCATACTAAGTCCATCCGAGTTAATCATTTATCTTTAACGGATTAAACATTATGGCGGTTTTAAGATTAAAGGAAACTAATAATGTTAAGTTTTCTTCGATCTTCTTTTATTTTATTATTTTTAGTTAAACGAGCTTAAGATCATTTATTTATTAATTATTTATTTCCAATATTTCGTCTCCACATTGGGTGACTTCTTCAGACAGACATAGCAAATGTTGCACAAAATTACAGACATTTAGTTAATAGAAACTAAATAATTTTTATGATGTTTAATAATATATGTATTTCAATATTCTAGTTAAGATTTTAAATATTATTATAATTATTTTTGTTTTCTGTGATATTTTTATTTAATTTTGATTTCTGGGATATTTTTATATTTTTTCATATTGACAGAAAATATTTTTTTTTTTTATTTCCGCCTTTTTTAAAAAATTTATTATATGTACATAAGTTTTTAATTATTAAAACTAGTTTTTTAAATTGTAATAATTGTTCCCTGAAGAAGTCACCCAATGTGGAGACGAAATATTGGAAATAAATAATTAATAAATAAATGATCTTAAGCTTGTTTAAACTAAAAAGAAGGAAACTAATAATGTTAAAATTAGAGGTTTTGCTTGAATTTAATTAAAGTTACATCAGTTTACAGATCTCGTTGTATTTATTACATTTAATTTCATTAGGAATTACATATAATCGTTTAATAAAGCAAAACTGCTGAACTGACAATTAAAAATATGGAAAAGAAACTAAAAACAATCCTATTATACAATTATTTTTATTTCCAATCAACTTTTCGAATAATATTCAGTTAATAATTGTGTACGGTCGAAGCATCCATTTATTTACAGATAATACAAAAAATTTTTTACAATCTACCAAATTTATTAAAAAAGATTTCGATAATCAAAAGTGGTAACTGCAAATACGGGTTTCCGAATCAATTAAGAAATTAAATTAGGGTTTCAGTAGAACCAACCGAATTGTGGATTGCATTATTCATAGAAGTAACTAATGATTGGTGTTTGTTAACGAATTTTAGACTATGTTTGTTTTACTAAGAAAATATTTAAATTAAAATTTAGCAGTCAACAATTCTAGGTATTTGTGGTGTAATTTAATAGAGCGGCAACCAATTACTTCGAGCTTCCGAGTTCGAATACCGGAAAAGACAAACGCGCAAAGTTTTTTTTTTTATTAAAATAAAATACTTAAATGTTTAAACAGCAAATAATTTAAAGAACATTTAAAGTAATTGTGGTGCAATGAGTAGGACAGAGGAATATTGAAAGACGAGGTTCAATACTTGAAAAATCAAAAATTTTTTGTTATTTCAATAAAATTTTGTGGAACTTATTTAACGTACGTATTTAGTATTTAAGTGGAAAATAATATTAAATAAGACAACTGAATATTAAATCATTAATATTAAAATTTGATTACTTAATTTTCGTACTTTCAAAAAAATTAAGATGCAAAAGATGATAACACAAATTCGATGATATTTCACAAAAAAATAAATACGAGTATTATTGTTCAATTATGCATAAAAAATCGTTAAAATTTACCTGGTACCGATTGGCACTGAACTGAGGTTCCATTAAAGTTATTTTTTCTATAATTTTACTTTTTAAGTATTAACTGGGCCTTAAATGACAGTACTTAATATAAAAAATTATATTTTTTTGTAAAACAATGCAAACAATTAAAACATTAAAATTTATTTGAAAGTACGAAACTTAAGTGGTCAAATTTTTATCTCAATGCTGAATCCGATTAATTTTAAATGACTGGGTATGCGCAAACGCACTTTAAGGTTATTACTGTTTTAGAGAGATCGTAAAATAAGCTTTCTGAAAAACCCAAATTTGTAAGAATTAACTTATTTTTGTGGAATTTGCAACAATTTGAAAATTAAACAAATGAATATTTATTACCCATACGAAACTCAAATTATTAAAGTAGCATTATATCACAAAAAAAAAAAAAATTTTTTTTTTGTCATGTATTAGAACTTAAAAAGCAACCAGCGATTATTTTCGAAAACATGCATTTTTGCCGACTTTATAATATTTAGTTGGGGTTTGGGTTACTTATAAATGATGCCTCTTCAAATTCAGTATTAAACCTTTGGTGTCGGTAATGATTTCTTTCGAGTTTTCTCGGAGATCGTACTATAGGTGTTGTTATAGATGGGGTCTATTCCGACGAGTTTCAGTTAGATTCAGCTGTACCACAGGGCTCTCTTCTTTATCCATCTCTTTTTCTCATCTTTCCTAATGACCGATCGTAGGCCAAGCCATGAGGATGTTGGGAACAAAAGTCAGATTATGAATAATACACTCAATCAAGACCTTTCGACATTCTCTGAGCGGGAACAGGTTCGATTTTAACGCTCGCAAGACCCAATATTGTATGATGACCCATAGGTGGACGGACTCAATTATGTCATCTGTGTATATGAATGGTATCGTTATTGAGGATTCAGATACTTTTCATACTCTGGGCATCAGAATACAGTGTGATGTTCGTTGGACAGATCACATCATTCAAGTATCGAAAGAAGCTTTCAAGTGTCTTGAGTTTCTAAATCGGTGTAAGAAAAACTTCACTCCATTCGATCTCCTTACTAAATATACCACCTACATCCGGCATAAGATGGAATACAACACCCATATATGGGCACGTCTATTTTGTGACTTCTGGACCGTGTGCAAAAGAGGCGTTGATGCTTATCAGCGACATTAAGTTTTCAAACTCTATTCACTCGTTTTAGCATCGTCGAAATGTGGGTTGTGTGATTTTGTTCTATATATATTATCATGGGAGGTGTTCTGCTGAGATAAGTCTACTCATCCCGAGAGCCCGGGTTTCTATTCGTACTGCCCGCTTGTCAAGTAGATCTCATCCGTTTGTTATCCATAGTTCGGAAAATCGCACAACATATTACAGAGAAAATTCGTTTTTCAGTCGCACTAGGCGTATGTTTAATTGTCTCCCTGTGACCTCCTGCTATTTACAATGTAGAAAAATTTAAGTAAAATGCCCACAAACACTTCTCCCTCCTTCCTCCTCCACCTAACCTATTTTAATGATATCAACCCAACCCAATGCAATGCATTAGTAGGGGTCATTCCCTAAGTGTTGGTTCAACACAAAAAAAAAAAAAATCATTTTAAATAATTTTGAAGTCAGAAAATTATAAATTTTATATAAAGATGCTTTTTTCAAGTCTTGAAAATTTGTTGATGCCTCTTAAGCTCACTAAAATCTTTTATTTAATGTACGTTTTACCGGAATTCACACAGCGCTTTAGTTACCACAAAGCGAAATGTGGAAAAAACTTTCGCTGTGCTCGCTAGGGATGAAAAAATATTTCTTTTTTTTTTTGCTCTTTATTAATTTAGTACGTCGTGATGATTCCTCTCTATATGCATAACCTATGTATGTTCTCAAACAACGATTTTTATAAAAAAAATGCGAAAAAAAAATTTTATTTCTCTAAATTTTTAAACAGCTCATATAATTTTTGCATTTAAATTTTTTAAAATGCCTTTTTGACTAAAAATCTCAGTTCACGCAATACGCTAAAAAATTTCAAAAATAATTGAAAACGTCAGACGCAAACACATACATTTGAAAACATTTTACGCCTATTTCTTATAAGTTTGTGAGGTTCGTATCCCGCTATTCATGCGCTGACATCAACTTGACATACATCAAACCAGCGCTGCCAACTTTGACGATTTGTCTCCATTTTGACGATTTTTGAAGTGAAATATGATAAAATAATGATTGACGATTTCAAAAAATTTATTGTATGGAAAATGACGATTTATAAAAATTTGCAATATTTATAGAATTTTTAAATGTTTTAATTTATTTCACTAAAATTTACTGACAAAATTTGATAAGGTTTTTTTTTTATATAAAACATCTAAGGAAAATGAGATAAAATTAAATAAAAATTCTTTAATTACCCATTTAATGATCAACTAAATATAAACTCCCATCATTTTGATAGGTTTATTTTAATTTCTATTAAAAAATAACGAATCTGAATGGATTTTTTTTATATATTTTACAAAGACAAATCCAAAATCTTAGTTTTTTAATAATTTAAATCATTTAGCTTGAAAATCACTGATAAAAGAGTGATATTCTATATCTTTGATTGTTGGCAAGTCAATATTTTTCTTTAATTCCCTTTTTATTGTATGTATGCCCAAATATTGTGAAACCAAATATCGGGGAAAAAAAATTTAAAAATCAAAATAATTTTACAGATTTTAAAATAAGTCAGTGATTTTAAAATTCAATTCCCCGAAATTTGTATTGAGATTTGTGTTTTTGTGTTTTGTGTTTTTAAGACTCAGAGTCGTTTGTAAAGTAACTAATATAAAAGAACAATAAAATTGTGAAATAATTACAATTAAAGTGATTAAACGAAGTTGTGAGTAAAATTTTTATTTTTTTTTTTTGAAATATAAGGAGTTTTTGGAATAACGATTTTTTGACGATTTCTCATTCTCAAAATGACGATTTTGAAGAATTTTTTTTAACAAAATTTGACGATTTTTGCACGAATTGGGGTGTGGCAGCACTGCCTCAAACTATATAAAACTACACCATTTTTTAAGTACTGTACTAAAAACTTAATTCGATTAAACGGCGCAAAATAAAAATTCGGGAAATTTCGTATCCACTGTCCATAGTTTCTCTTAATGAAAAAACCTTGAAAAATGAGATGCATCCAAATTCAATTTCAACAGGTGTTCAAAATTTTTTAAGTAGCTCATTCTTAATGTGAAAGATATTGGAATTAAGACAACATAAATATAGTGAAAGAAAAACGAATTCATCAAGCTAAATGTTTGGAAATTTGAATGTATTTTTCAGTTTAGAAAAAAGTTTATACATTTTTATTATATTTACAAGTTGTTTTTACTGAACTTGTCAGTTGCTTATTAACTGTTGAAAATAACTGTATTATTAGTTAAATTTATTCGGTAAAAGTACTTGAATATTTAAGATAGATTTTAACAAAAGAAAAAACTGAAACTCATAATTTGCCATTATTATAAATTTTCGATCGGAGCAAAGATTTTGATTACGTTTTAAGTTTCAATGCATTCAAACTCAAATCAATGAATTATTTTGATTCATTTAATGATAAATGAATGTGGTATTTTTAATTTTGTATATTTTTTTTCCATTACATATTTTTTGTTGATTATTTTTAAACCACCTAAAGTCATATCGTTCTTAAAAAATCTATACGAAGTAATAAAAGAAAAAATACATTAATATGAAAAAAAAAAACTGAAAAAACGAAATCCTACAGAAATGAAATAACAATCTGAATAAAAATAATGCTTATATACAACAATATACAGTGAATATATATAAATTTTATTTGTTGTTATCAAAGCCAGAATCTAATCATTATAAACGATCTTTAGACGCGCTTAATACTGTTGCTTAGTACTCGTAATAATACAACTACAAAATGTTTGTAGGAATATAACAGGCAGACGTAGTTAATGATGAGGTCGGCGATTGCATGTAATTTTTTGTAATAATTTTTTGAGAGTGTATTGGTTTAAATTGTATATAAAAAAAGAGTAATTACAATTTGGGCGACAGGCGCTAATGATACAATAAGTAAATACAATATATTTCAGAAACATATTATAATTGAAACATTTTAAAGAGGGAAACTGATTTGGATTTAAATTTTTTTTTATAATAATAGAATACAATTAATTTTACTTTTTTGGGGATTTTTGAAATAAGGTAGATTTCATACCCATGCTCCCTATAACATTTTTTTTACATTTATTGTGCAGTTAAAAAGTGAAACCAAAAATTTATAACATTTTGACCACATTGTCGCTTAAAAAAGTCTGTCTTTTTTAATTTTTGTTTGCAGCTGCAGTTTGTCGCTCGCATTGTAATTCATTTCAATTAATAATGATATTAAGGTAATTTTTTATTTTATTTACTTTGCCTTAAAGCAAATGACTGTTAATGTTTCTTTTTCTATTTTTGTTTATTTTTTTTTTTGTAAATTTATAAAATTGTTTTTATCGTTAGTTACTTGCAGTTAATTTTACATTATTTCATCTTTTTTTTGTTCATAACCAAACAATAACAATTTTAAAACTTTAGTCTCTATTATCAACGTTTAACATCAACATAATCATCATCATCATTATCATCATCATCATTGTAATGTATAATGGGATGTTTCTCAAATATTTTTGATAAATATTTATCCAAATGTGTTGAAACTTGGCACATGGTAATTAGAACTGATTCATGAGATGTGCCAAATTTGAAGGCAATCGGTTATTATTTAAACATTAACCGTATCGGATAACATTTTCGGATATCCGCACTTCTTTTTTTTTAATTTTTATAAAAATATTAAACTTTTATTTTGCACTAGAATATTTATGAACTAGCTGAAGTGCCCGGTGTTTACCGGGTCAACTGTTATTTTTGAATGCAGAAAAAAAGGAAATAGACGACTTAATTCTGTTGTGTTTTGCAGAATCAGTTAGGATTTTTTAACGTTAAACTTGAAATTAAAGATTCCATTTGAAATTTGTGAAATTTATGTGCCTAATTTATTGTAAAGCATTACACAGTACAACATTTTTAAGCTGATTTATTCGGGACTCAATTTCGATAATTTTTTGTGAAAGTAGCCCCAAAAATGAGAACTTCTGCATCATTCGTTTGGTCAAGTTACATCAAATAAAATTTTAATAATTTTTTGAAGTTAGTAAGTATCGTATAGGGGAATTTGTCACGTTTTCGGCTCTTTTGTTTGACATAACTCGGGAACCACTAGTCGGATTTTGCTGAAACAATTACAATTACTTTCATCTGTTCATATAACGTTTCGCTACATAAGCATCAGTTTCGCAGTTATAAATAAATGTATTAAGAAAAAAAGTATTTTATGCCTAAACAAATTTTTTTTATTTCATAAAAAATCCAAAACGGTAAAAAGTGTAAAGTCCTATTACTTTCACGTAAAGTCACATAACCTATGAACAAAATGAGACATAAATCATGAAAATCCATGAACGCGTTTCGCTTTTATTCACAATTAAGTGAAGGTAGAATTTCAAAAATTTGCTCGAGATATGCACAAAATTTTTTGGAAAAAACATTGATGACTTTTTAAAGATTCTCAGAAAATTATTGAAATTTTATTTGATGTAATTTGACCAAACGAATGATGCAGAATGATGCAAAAGTGGCGTGGTCGATGAAAACTATACTACGATCTAAGTTGAGGTCCGAGGATTATTCATGCCAAATTTGAGGATTAGGATTGTGCATGCCAATATTGAGAATTGAAATTTGTATAGAGAACAAACAAACAGAAAATGAGTTTTATATATGTATATAGATAGATGAAAAAAAAAAATGATACAGGGTGGGCCATCTTCGGCTGACTGATTTGAAATTCATATAACATTTTTTATTTTTACAGTTTTTTTTTTGTTTTAAATGAAAGTATGACTTATAAAATTATTTTTTAGCTAAGTATCAAACATGATATCCAGTAAATGGCGTCCATTTTCCTGTTGGCAATTAAATGCTCTTTTCAAGAAGTTTTGCATTACGTTGCGCAACGTTTCTGGTTGTAATTCTGCAGTTTCTATGCGAATATTCTGCTTAAGTTACTGAATGTGTTGTAGTTTGTTGACATAAACTTGTCCCTTCAAGAAACCACACAACAAAAAATCAGGACCATCAAATATGGGGAACGAGGTGGCAACGCAAAATCAGTATTTTTTGAAATTATTCGGCCATCAAAAAGTTCTCTCAGAATCGCCATTGTGTCTCTAGCGGTAGAGGCTGTAGCTCCATCTTGCTGGAAACATAAGTCAGGATTATTGAGAACTACCGGACATGGTCCGATATACCGCCCCGGCGACAGTTTCTGGTTAAACACCTTCATTTTCGAAAAAAATATGGACCGATAATTCCACACCTAACCATGAATTTGAGAGGGTGCAATTGTCGCTGATTCACTACTCTAGGATTTTGGGTACCCCAAATTCGGCAGTGCTGTTTATTAACATATCCATTTAAATGAAAATATGCTTCATCGTAATGAGATGGTTCAAAAAGTTTAAAAAAAAAAAAAAAATTTTCTCTGATCGTCCAGAAACATAATACAATTCAACAATTTGTATACGTTCTTGTATTAAGTATGATGACATTATAAAATTTTATTAAATTTTTTTTGCCTGCCAAAAAATACAAGAATAAGGTATGGCATTGAATTTTTTTTTTTTTTTTTGTTGAATTAAATGACTTATTGTCAATGT
The DNA here is from genome assembly GCA_021234595.1 of Delia radicum. Lineage (NCBI taxonomy): Eukaryota > Metazoa > Arthropoda > Insecta > Diptera > Anthomyiidae > Delia > Delia radicum. Next base: position 36,404,564 of record CM037854.1, on the reverse strand, counting down.
TACTTTTAAAAGCAATCGCGCTTCATTTGCAGCGTATTGAAAATATGCAATGTTTGTATTTTCAAATGCCCAATAACTTATGCACTTTAAGAGATAACCCAATAATCCGCCATAACAAGCATATTACCGAAATGTTTAATTTTTGAAAAGCGGTTGATAAATATAAAATTGGCGAGCTTATAAAATATTTGAATACCAGAGCTGTCCTACTTGGGAGTATAATTATTCAGCTCCTGATGGTTATAGTAGGCCCTTTTTTGAAACTTAAGCTTGAAATTACGTTGATTATGGCTGTGCTAAGTTTCATGGCAAGCCGACCAGCCAGTAAGAAATAGCTGAACTATTTCCAAAATATTTGTGAAACATCCCACTGTATAATGGTGGTTGAAAAAAGTATTAAATTTTTCATTTGCTTATCAGCGTTGATCAAAAATACAAAATATATAAATTTGTTATATGATGTTTGTTTGTAAATACGATTATGTTTAGAGTGTACACGTGCAGTTTTTGTTTTTTTTTGTTTATACAGAAGCGTAATTTTATTTTAAAATACTGATACACCCACTTTATTAAGAAGACTACGAACGTATTGAATGAAAATTGTTAATCATTTTAAAATGTGTAATTATCATGGTATCTCAAGTCTCGGGTTAAATTTTAGTTCTAAAAACTTTATCTTCTATTTAAATGGAATTTTCTGAAAATGAAATTGAGGACTGATATACAATTTTATTTTTGCATATTTTGCTATAAATGCATATTTTGCTTAAAATTAATATTTTTTTAATGATTTTGCTTGAAATGCATATTTTCATTGCATTTTTCTTAGTTTTTGGTAAAAAAATTTTATATGCAAATTTTTATATGCAAACTGCACTCACAAACAAATTCGGTTGTCTCAAAAGAAATTTATCCAACCGAATTCATTCGGTTGCTGCAACCTAGCAAATTTTGTTGTCACAACTGAATTCGGTTGTTGCAACCGAATTGGGGTTTGTGGGAATCTAATTCGGTTGTGACAACTGAATTCGGTTGGGACAACCGTAATAATAATTTGGTGTTTTTTTGTTGGACAAGGAATATTTTAAACCAGTTGAGATTTTTTATAGAAAAAGGTAGAACTTTTCTAAAAAATCAAATTATTTCTGAAACATTTAGTTAAAAGCATTTATTTTTGTCAGAAAATATAGTTTAATCTAAATTTTTTTGCTACACTAATAGGAATTAGTAAAAATTTTTGCTAAAACTGCTAAAAAATTATCAACCTAAAATATCTAATAAAAGATTTGATTTTAATTAAATTAAATTTGTATCTAATGAAATATGTATTTGAATCAATTAATTTATTTTAATTGACTTTTAAATACATAAATACAGTTGCAACTGAAATCATGGTTTAGGTATATATAATTTTTTTGATCAAAAAGATTTGTGGTATAAGTTTGTTTTTTTTTATTAAATTCAGTTATAGCAAATTATTTTACAAATACAAAAAAATTATTCATAACTTCTCAAAAATAAAAGTAATTTTAACAAAATAAGTCGATAGTGCAGTGTTAAAAACATTTGCAACTCTTAAAGTAATTAAGAGGAAATACAAACAATGGTTTTAACGCTCAGTATTTTGTAGCGTAGCCATTATTTTGTATAACTTCTGAACACCTCTTAGGCATTGAGGCAATGAGCTTTTTAATATAATCGTCAGAAATTTCATTCCCCTGCTTCTCTAACTCGACGAAAAGTTCATCACCATTTCGGAATACTTTATTGCCGATATTCCAATATACAATCATTCACATGTTCTCAATCGGGTTGAGCTCGGAAGATTGTGCCGGCCATGACATGATATTAATTTAATTTTCCTGCCGCCAAACTTTTACAACCCCCGCTGTGTGTTTTGGGTCGTTGTCGTGCTGGAAGGTCCATGAGAGTGTAATTTCCCATTCAGCATAACTGAACTCAAAAGATCTCTATATATTGTGGCCGTCATTGTGCTAGTAATGCAGTGAATTGGACCAATCCCATTTCCTGAAAAACACCCCACACCATAATGTTTCCACCTCCGTGCTTCACTGTGGCGGTTGTGTATCTGAAATTAAACTTTTCGCCTCATGGTCTTCGAACATTTAGCGATAAAAGTATTTTTTTTTTTATTTCGGTATCGGTTTTTTAGCGGTAACGGTATTTTAGTTATTTCCGTAACGTTATTTTAAGAAAATTTTAATGTTTTCAGTTATTTCGGTAATTTTATTTTAAACATAACGTTATTTAATTTATTCAGGTGATGTTAATATACACCGATAATTTTAGCCCTATTATGCCCGAATTCTAATGACTGGCTAGTTTATGATCAAGCTTTGGGAAAATATACATCTATTTACAGCGATTATTTTTCCAGCTTTTGTCAGATTACTTCGGTAACGGTATTTTAAGAATAACAATATTTAAATTATTTCGGTATTTCAGCGATAACTGTATTTTAGTTTTTTCGGTAACAGTATTTTAAGGATATTCGTATTTTTGTTATATCGGTAACGATATTTTACGGATAACGGCATTTCAATTATATCGGTAACGGTATTTTAAGGATAATGATTATCAGTTGAAAGGGTTTAAAATCGTTGACGGTAATTTTACGGTATGGCCTGCCATAGCATTTTCAAAAAAAAAAAGTTATTTGGCGGACCCTTTAAAAAGAAAAAGAAAACTGTTCAATCTATAAAAATTTGATTATATTTGAGTTAAATCTTAGATACTAGAAATTAACAAATAAACCTGAGAAAATCAGCAAAAAAAAAATTTGCTTAATATTAGTCGACAAAACAAAGCACAAAAAATCGGAAGTTTTAAATTTTTTTTAGCAACAATTTAATTTTAGCAAAAATTTCTCTTATTTGAATTCGACTAAATTTGCAGTTACACTCAAAAAAGTCAGTAATATCAGCAACATTTTTGAGTGGAGGATCCTTGCAGAAAAATTGCTAATATCAGCAAAAACAAATATTCTGTTGAATTTAGCAACTTTTGTGTTGATATTAGCAAGGATCCTCCCAGCAAAAATGTTGCTGACTTTTTTCAGTGTAATACAGCAAAAGTTTAATTGATATTACAAGTTTTTTTTTTGCTGTTTTGTTTACAAATTAAAGAAAAAGTTGGTGCTTATTTTAGCTGAATAAATTGCTATTTTCTACTAAATAAAATTCAACTCAAATATAACTTACATTTTTTAAGTTTAACGATTTTATTTTGTCTGTTCTTGTTTTACCATTATTTAGCAAAACAATCGGATAATTTCAGCAAAAATCATAATTTTTAACTAATTTTTAAACCCAGACAATACCCTCGCTATTAGTAACCGCATTTGTTGCATACAAAAAAAAAACTAAAAACGGGTTTCAATTAATAAATTGATTGAATTAATAAATATTTTAATTGATTTTGCACCTATCACGGCAATGATAATATTAATCAAAACTTTTATTAAAATTAAGAAGGAAAAAAAGTTTTAAATAACTTCTACCAAAAAAAATATGATACTTACAAAAGTGTGTGCTCTATACGTTGGTATGTGTGTTTTTTGCAATGCTGAGTCTAAAATAAAATATGTATTTATATATTTAAAAGTCAATTAAAATATTAATTGATTCAATTAAACATTTGTTTAGAAACAAATTCAATTCAATTCAAATCAAATCTTTAATTAGATATTTTTGGTTGGTAATTTTTTCTGTGTATCGAATGCTTCGGTAGTTGCGATCAATTATTTCGGTCGTGTTTAACAATCATTCAATTTACACAACAGACATTCTGACAAAACAATTGAATTTTAATTGTATCAACCGAAATTCTGTGATAACTATCAAAAGGCCCGATAGCTACCGATAGAAGCATTCGATTGGATATTTTCGAGTTGATTAAAAAAAAGGAGGCCTCACGCATTATTAAAACTGCTGCTTTAAAATATTTTTCTTAAATTTTGATATATTAAGTTTAATGTTTTTTTGTAGTTATGAAACACTAATTGATTTTGTTATTCCTTTTTAAGTAGTAAAATAAAAAATAAATAAATAAATTATTTGTTTTGATGTTAAATATTATTAAACTCTTCATTTTTTTTTTTAATTTTAGTAAACTTAATGTGTAATTATAGGTTTGCGACGCCATAACTCAAACATTTTGATTTTGTAGAAAACGAGTTTAAAGTTTTAAATTTACTGCCACCTTGAAGAAAAAAATAACGACATAATTTCTCTCAAGAGGTGAGTCTACAATATATCAATACGACTTTTTTTACACAATATGATATGTGATATAACGAATTATTCTGCGTCATTAACTCAAAAATAATGTTTTATGAGTTGTGACGTTCTTGCAGTAAATGAGCGATATGTTTTATATGAAAATGTATTATTATATATGACAATAGATCTATTATATCGCATTATGTATATCATATATGCTTGATATGTTATTTTATAAAAGTTTTTATATTATAATATATGGCTATTAGGGCGGGTCGATTTGTATGGAGACAAAAAAATCGCTCAACGTTCAAGGAAAATCGTATTCTAGGGATCAAAATAAGAAACTTTGCCGAAGGAACCATACCTCTAAAACGAATTCTGATGTCCCGGCTTTTGACCCGTAGGGTCAAATTTTGAAAAAGCCCACTTTGATATTTCAGAACGTAGGAGGAATCTCTCCAAGATTATGGGAGATACTCTCCGGGAGACGCGCTAGCAGATTAATGCATAAATCATCATTCTAGGGGTTACAATTTAAGTTAAAAGAGGGCCTTTTTAGCCGTGTTTTTTAGCAAAATGTACAAATCTCGGGATAGAGATATTTCAGAAAGTAGGAGGAGTCTTTCCAAGATTAGGGTCTCTATTTCTTCTCCGGAAGAAATAGAGTATAAATATATTCGACTGGGGCACTCTAAATTGGTCAAAGTGGGATTTTTATAAATTTCACCCTACGGGTCAAAAGTCAGGACATCAGAATTCGTTTTAGAGGTATGGTTCCTTCGGCAAAGTTTCTTATTTTGATCCCTAGAATACGATTTCCCTTGAACGTTAAGCGATTTTTAAATCGACCCGCCCTAATGGCTATACATGACAGCATTTATAACATCATATCATATTATAATATATTTTAAGATAAAAGAACATAAGAAAATATATAATTTTATTTACAATTTAAAGTTAATCTTTGTATCAAGTTTAATTTCATACTTGAGCAATTCCATTTAATATCTCCGGGAAATTAATCGATGTTTTTCGATTTTGATAAAATTTTGTGTGTGTGCGGTAGTGAACTCAAGTATTAAAAAAAAAAGTTTTTTTTTTTTTTGGAAAGCTCTGGCAAATTCACTTAAAAGGTCATAACTTTTGATGTGTAAAAAATATCGACAAATTTATTTTTGCATAAGAACGTCTTTGTTTTGGGGTATAAGAAAATAAATAAAAAAAAAAAATTTACACATTTTTTAAAAATAAAAATTTTTGAAAAAAAAAACTTTAAAATCAATTTTTGGAAAAATCCACGTAGAAGTATGTACTCCAGAAAATGTGTTTTTTCAATAGTAATAGTAGTTTTTCAATAGCAACAATTAAAAAAAAAAAAACACATTTTCTGGTGTACATACTTCTATATTTTTTCTGGTATCTCACTAAGTAAGGAGCTTTCCACTCTGAAATTTTCGAGTGTTTAGAACACATGTGTAGCTATTTGTATAAAAATTTAAAAAATTTTAAAAAATGGATTTTTTGCAAAAATTGATTTTAGTTTTTTTTCAAAACTTTTTATTTTTAAAAAAAGTGTAAAATTTTTTTTATTTATTTTTTTATACCCCAAAACCTAGCCGTTCTTATGCAAAAATAAATTTGACGATATTTTTTACACATCAAAAGTTATGACCTTTTAAGTAAAGTCCCTACCCCACAATTTGAAGCCATAGGGTTGCCAGAGTTTTCCAAAAAAAAAACAATTTTAATACTTGCGTTCACTACCGCACGCACTCACAAAACTTTATCAAATTCGGAAACATCGATTAATTTCACGGTGATATTAAATGGAATTGCTCACTTCCTAAATATTATTAATTCAGTCTTTACTCAATACAAGTTAGGTAAAAATTAGTTGAGGAATTCCCCTTTTTCGCGAGTCAATAATTTGACCAAATGGGCTTAACCTAACAGCGGGGTTAAGTTCTTTTGTCAATGTAAGATCTCGTTCTATACATCCCAATGGACCACAAAATAAGTAAAGTATAACAATACTTTAGAATAAGCTTTTTTTAAAAAAATACTAAAGCCTTTTTCAACCGTGTTTGAGAAAGTAGTATTCTTTACAACGTGCTGACAACATGTCGCTGCAGCGAAGTCCCGTTAAATTCTGTATGTACGTCGTTGATTACTTTGCATTGTCATTGTCAATTTTGATCGAAGATAGTGCGGTTGTCATAATTTGATAAATAAAAAATAATAACAATAAGTGAAAACAGTAAGTAAAAAACTTGAATTTTTAATGAATTGATTTTTTAAAATTATTTTTTAAGTGTTTTTCAATTCCAAAAACTTAAATAAAAATTTCTTAATAAAAAAAATTAAATAAAATGTGAATTTCTTATATTCAAACATAAGGCCCGATTCTTACACATTTTTGAAAAAAAAAATTCTAGGTAAGAGTCACAAAAATGTAAGACAGTCACAAAAATTTCTGAAAATCGGGGCGATAATAAAAAAATTTACAAAAGTAGGCATAAGCTAATTCTACAATTGGTAGCATAAGCTTGTTCTAAATTTGTAAGCATAAGCTAATTCTACAATTGTTGACATAAGCTTATTCTAAAATTAGCGGCATAAGCTTATTTAAATATTATTTCAGTAATATTATCACGAGGGTTCCGTTTTGATTTTTCTACAATAAAATTAAAGCGTTTTTCAATACTTTCTAAAGTCTTTTTAAAGCTTAACGCTTATGCTTGCAAGCTTAATATAATATTTTTCTAAAGGGTTTTGGTCCATTGGGATGATTTGATTTACAACACATAGACAATATTTATGTAAAACTTTATATTTTTATAAATAAAGTAATTTTAACAGCCATCCATCGTCCTCTCGATTTAATTAACATAATTTAAAGTTCTTCTTAAAAACTTCAATCTCATTCTTGAACGATCATTTAAAACCAATTTTAAAATCCACTCATTCCCATATACCTGCTATTTCGCATAATCTTTTTATATTCCTGTGCCTCTTTTTAAAATTTATTTCGTTTCGTAAATCCCTAAAACCGTTTACCACTTGCCTTTGTTTTTTCCTCTGTCGCCTGGCTGAGTTTTCTAAGTGTTTTACGTTTTGTATTGTCTTCTTTTCTGGCTTTTACCTTAATGGCTTATTTTCATTGTTTTATTGTCTACTAATTGGCGTAAACGACACCATGAATATCGAAGAAGTATACCTACGTGTGATGATAAATTTTTAAGTTTTACTTAAACTATTCATCCGTCAGAAATTAAATTTAAATTATGTTTGATTTTAATGTTTATGACCAGGTTGGTAAATGGATGGTGGTATCGTTGTAAATAATGTCATTAAACTGAATGACCCAGACCAGACGAAGATGTTTATCTCTATTATAAAATAAACTTATTGATAGTTAAGTTTTAAATTCAAAATCAATTAAAGTTGTAAAACATGTTGATAGTAGGTATGTAGTATTAGAATTTTTATTATTTCAATATATAATCCGAAATATATTTCCTTCGAAATTATGGAATTTTTAAAAATAAAAAAAAAACAGTTGAAAGCATAATCCTTTCATTAAAGTGTTTTTTATTAAAGTTCAATCACAATGTTATGGTTTTCGCCAGAATCCTATTGGATTAATTTCAAGTTTGTTAGTTTTGTTGAGATTTCTATTGTAATCTGATTTGGATTAAGCGTGGAAGTGATCAAATATAAATTCAATACACTAGGGCAGATATCGCACATCCAGTTCAAAAGTGACTTAACTCAATATTTTAATTTTTCGGTTTTATATGCTTAAACTATGCACAATATACTTGTTTATCTATAAAAAAATATCAGTGTATTTTGTTGTTGTTAACTGTTGCTAAAAAACAGTTATGTCTTTCTTTATGTTTCAATTGGTATAGAGTTGCAAATGTTTTTTTTCGATTTCTGAAAAATGAAAAATTTTGAGTTGAGTCACTTTTGTACTAGGTGTGCGATATGATGACAAATCAGACGGCGGAGGCTTCTTCGCCCGTAGCCAACAAAATGAGGCCAGCCTCGGCTTGGATGGAAAAAGTGTCGGCGGCGGCTGATAATCGGCTGAAGATTAAATTTCATAAGAATTTTGTATGTTACTGCAGGTATAACATCAAATTTTTTTCAAGAAGACAAAAAAGTAAGCTAAATTTATTTTTTCAAACTTTTGTTAAAGAAAAGTAGCTAAATCTGATAAAAAAAAATCGCTAGAAATTGTAAATTTTTTAGCTATACTTAAAAAATAAGTTTGTTAGAAAAATTTGTAAAACGATTTGCAAAGTTTTTTCTGAAATTGTGTTTTCAGCTTAAATTTTAGTTATACTTATTAAGCACTTAACAGTGTTGAACAAATGTTTTACTAATTTATTTTGCTTAAAAAAAATTGTACTAATAAGCACATTAATAGTGTGGACGAAATCCAGATTGAAAGATATACGCAGAATGAAGTAGATGTCGCTGCATACCAAGATGTAGTAGAGACGAGGAAAATGACACTAAAAAGTACAATTTTTGTAAGACATATACAAAAAAATCAACCATGAAAGATTTTTGTACATGTTTTTCATATAAAAGGACGCCAACAATGTGAATTCATATAAATTGTTGATCTAATAAACTCAACTATTGTGTTGATTTACTAATAAGTTAATCAATACAAAATTTTACAGATATTTTATCCCAAAATGAAAAAAGAGCAAATTAAAATCAATTTTTAGTTAACTTGTACAGTGTAGTAAGTTGAATTTCAAAGAAAAACAAATGATCTTGAACTTAAATAATCTTGCTCACATCATAATTTATGATAAAAGATCGACAAATAAACTTCTGGTTTTAATTTTTTAAAATTTAAAAGTAAAACATTTAAGAAAATTTTAATATTTTTTATACATACACTCAGGGAACTTCTGCTTTAAAAATATGTAGTTGTTTGGGTTGAAATACAGTTTCTTTATTTTTAATGTAAATGTCAGTCATTTGTAGAACAAATGAATATTTTTACTGACCTTGTAATTCATTTTAAAAAAACAAACCACATCAAATGACTGTTTTAATGTTTTGCATTATTTTTAACACTAGTTTTTTGTTATTTAAAAAAATAAAAAAAATAAATGTTTGTTTATTTTTTACTACCATGTAGTTCATTTTTACTACAATTGTTAGTCATTTTTTGAACATTAAAAAACAAATGACAATGTTAGTTGAATTTAATGAAATGTAAGTCTTCCTTTCTTTAAGTGAAATTTCATTTGTTTTCAACTACATTTGCAGTGGTCTTTACCTATATAGTATTCTAAGTGTAAGTATGATCTATGATAAAATGCAATACACATAATAATTGTTTTGGATATATTTATAGAAATTGAATTTTTTAATCATATTTTATAAATTTTGGCGATGGTTTCAAGAAATATTTCATAGAATTTTTTTGTTGTATTTTGGAGTAATTCAAAGTCCTTTTGAAAAGAAAATGTTATCAGATATGTTTAGTGGAAGAAAATCCTTAGAGTTATACAGTTCTTCTGTTAAATAGCTCTAAGAATCTGCCAGCATTAACATTTTCGAATTATACGAGCTTTAAAGAAAGGCTTGTACGTAGGCTGACCCAAAACAAGCCGACCTGACATATATAAAAGCTTATAAAACATATGTTTCAAGTTTCAAGGCGTCACGTTGTTTAGTATTTTTTTGGAGCCATCAAAAATGAACAAAAAAACTAGCTCAACGATAAAAACAGATTAATTTTCTACATACAATGTTACAATAACGAAAAAATCTTGATTAGATCCATTCCATTTCTAAAAATATAATGATATGTCTTTAATGATATGGCTTATATTTTTAAATATTTTTGGAAAAAAGTGCTTTTAAAAACAATAAAAAATTGTTTTTTTTTTTCAAGTCATTACATGGCAACCCCGTACTTAGAAATTTAAAATTTTGGTTGCTTTTTGTTGTGTAGTAATATAGCATTTCTATCAGAAGTTATATGCGCTTAAAAGTTTATTTGTCTTTAAAGACACGTTGGGGAAAATGGGTACATTGTAAATAAATTTTTTTGAATATAAAATGAAACGTTTCATTATATTCATGAAGCATTTCATAAAAATTTATAAAACGTTCATAAAAGTTTATGAAACAGCTTCATCCTGTTTACGAAATATTTAATAACATTTATAAAGCATATCATTAAAAGTTATGAAACTTCTTCATCACATTTATGAAACATTTCACAAATGTGATGAATTATGAAACAGAATCATAATATTTATGAAGTGTTACATAGTACGAAAATCAATGAAGTTTTTCATCAAATTTATGAAGTTTTCATTGATATATGATGAAGCCTTTTTTGCTTAAGTCCTGGTTCACACACGGCAATTATAATTGCGCAATTTTTCTTCAATTCTCCTTTGAAATTGCTTTTGTGTTCACACAGGAAAAGTTTGTTTCAGCAGTTTTCGTATATCAACCTGCAGTGCTGAAAATTGCGGATGACAAAACAAAACGGAATTGGAGTACGGGCAAGTCTGTACCCCCTATCATTCTCTTTCCCTCCCTCTTCTATAAACTCAAGAATTGCGCAAGTAAAATTGCCGTGTGTGAATCGAGTCTAAGTGAATAAATCAATTTAACTTTTGATCAAGTTATTCAATTTTAATAACTTTAACATTTTATTAAATGGTATTTTATACAAATTGATATTCTATAAACTACTTTTAAAGGTTATTTGTTTATTTTTTTTTATTAACATTTTAACTTTTTTTTAATTCTAGCCCTTGTGGCTTTTATTGCTTCTTCAGTGACCTTCTTGCCGTGAAATGACCTGGTAGTTTTAAAAGTTTTAGCCTCTTTAGTAAGTTTTTTTTACAAGAGCCCAATATCTGTCTATTGGTCTCAGTTCTTCATATTTACATAAGGTTGCCAGTAATGCATAACTCATTACTTTTGGGACATTTCATATAAAAAAAGTTTGAATTATAATATGAAGAGTAATATGTATGCATATTATGCATACAAGGGTATAAATAATAAACTGTTACATGAAAGAAAATAATAATGGGTCTAAAAATAGATTTTGAAAAAAAATTACGAATTTAAAAATATGTTATTAAATTTCGAGCTGGGAATCGATCCCGGGTAGGCAGATTAACAGACGGCTGCTCTATACCCTTAGTCATCGAGGCATATAATGTTTGATAGGTTAAAGGCCTCATTAGTTGTTACTTTCTGTTGCCGTTCTGTGTCGTTCTGTTCTGTTGGTAATATTTTGTAATTACTTTTTCTGTGAAAGGAATCAGCTGTTTTACAAAGTAAAAGAAAATCCAAACAAAAACATTCAAATCAGGGATGATAAATGCGATTTTAAAATAGTATCAACCTGCAAATAACATAGTACTTTTTCGGCATCCAAATTATAAAAAAAAAAAAAATTTAGATATAAATTAACAAACAGCAATTGCATGCATAAATATGGTTTTACCAATTTTTATCTTTGTACCCTCCAAAATGAACAATTGCAAATGAAACAACAAAAATATATTAAAAAAAATATGTTGAGGTGAAAACAAAATTTTGAGGTGAAAAACTTTTTTTGGATGTAAAAAAATAAATTGTGTTGTTGAAAACCATTTTTGTGGTAACAAAACTATTTTTGAGGTAAAAAAAAAATTTTTGTGGAGAAAAAAGAATTTGCGTCTGGTGGAAAAATATGACATTATATTTTATACACCAGACACTACAATGAATTCTAATAATATACTTTCACATTGTCACTCAATACTTTTGAACCGCTGGACCGATTTTGCTCATTTTCAATAGCAAACTTTTCGGAAAAATGTACATAAAGCTATGTAAAAATGAGCAGTGCGTACTAAGAAAATTAGCCGATATTAATATAAGAAATTATTAAAATTTTGAGATTTTTTCTTAAATTCACCAAATTTTTAATATTTTTTGAATGTGCTATTAAATCTTGCTGTATTGAATTACGTTTCTCACAGTTTTTTGCGAATTTAATCCTTGTGATCGGTTGCAAACAAATTTGTTCGTGAACTCATTCGATTTTAAAAACACGCTGGTAATAGTCAATTTCACATTTTTATAAGATTTTTATTTACTTTACTTTTTTGAAAATCAAAATTAGTTAATAATAATTATAACCCTTAGTGGTTGAATTCAATAATTGGTTTAATCGATTACTAAAACTTTAATATAATCATCTGTAATCAGTCGCACTCAGTGAATTCTTGTGATTGAATTCACAGCGTTTGGTTCCAAATTAATTCATTGTTCATATGGGACTGCAAATCGAATTAATAATTATTGAATTTTAAAGGGACCAAGAAATTCATACATAGAAGAATTTGTACATCTGAGGTTCAAATAGTACCATAAAAAGTACTATAGTACCAACTTTATCATCCCTGATTCAAATATTGAGAAAAAGATTTCACAACAAACCAATACATACGCACTTTAGGCTGTCACTTAACGTTGAATTCTATTTTCAATAGATTTGTCCGCAACAGAACAGAACGGAAAAGTGAAAACTAACCAAACATACAGACTTTCAATTGAACAGAAACAAAACAGCTGATTCGTAACAGAACAGAACGTACAAACTAATTCTGCCTTAAAACATAAATGAATATTTCTTCTATTTAAATTCGTTGAAGATATACTATAGCTTAGAAAAATACGAATTATAATGAGCCTAAAAATAGATTTCGCAGAAAAATGTTGTATCCTTATATTTTGTCTGGATGGAAAAAGATAAAACACACAATTAAAATTAAATAAAATTGCATATTAATTATAGTATTAATTGCAATTGTGTGAAAAAGATGTTAAAATTCAAACTCAAACAAAAATCAAACTTTGCTCTCTGGCAATTCTTCCCTAACTACGTAAGCGCCATCTATCGAATATACAAAGAATATATCATAGATGTGGCATCACCTACAACATATGGGAAAACAGTGGATATTAGAGTGAGGTAAGTTTCTAAAAATAGAACTGTTGTTTTGTTGGAGTTGTACTTCTGAGATTATGTATGCAAGAACAAAAATACCGTGTATTGAATAAAACTAGTTTTAATCACAACAAAACTCGACCTGACGATAGATCAGTTGGCTAAGCGCTCTGTCTAACGTGTAGTGTGAGTGCATGTGGCATTAGAAATCAGTTTATCTATACTACGGTCAGTGATTGCACAGAAAATTTCATATAGACGCAATCGAACAAATAAAAACATAACAAATATTACATTATTCAAAAAAAAACAGAAGGTTCAATACCAGAAACTGCGCAGTCTGATTCAGAAAAATTTAAAATTTGCAATGTAGTTATGATTTTTAGAAAATACACTCATTCTTCTCTACCACGCCTTTCACAATTAAAATTAAATAAAATTGCATATTAATTATAGTATTAATTGCAATTGTCTGAAAAAGACGTTAAAATTCAAACTCAAAAACCTATTATTGTTCACCAATTATGTTTTGAATGAAAGTAATGCATTATAAATTTCTTATTGGTAACACATTAATTTATTTTTTAAAGTAATTCAAAAGGTAATAAGTACACATTACAAAGTAATGCATAAAATAATAATTAGTCATTACCATGTTTTTGCTGGGTAAAAACACGATAAGGTCTTGTTTTTATTAGACATAAGAAGCTTTTAAAGCCGCGATCATTTGGCAATATAACAAATTTGGATTAACAAAAACGTTATAGATATGAGTTTCTTAGGTTTCTTATGAAAACCGAAATGGTTATCGTGATATTTTAAAATTTCGTTTCTTTACGCAACAGTTCTTTTTCTCTTAAAAATAAATTACTACTTTACTCATTATGTGGCCCTTTGACCAGTTGTTATGTTTGGCTTAAATGGATGATTTTTATCTGTTAAATAACATCATTTGTGGTAAAACACATACATACACAGACATACTCATATGACAAATCCAAAATAAACACTAAAACACAGGACGGTTTGACATAACAAAAGGAAGACTCTATAAAAAAAAGTCTTCAGAAAAAAAGCAAAAATGGAACCAAAATTAGTTTAATGTCAACATAACAATTGTTCTGAACAATTTACAAATTGGTTTAAAGTGTTTGTTTGGGTAATAATCCTAATGTTAATATAAAACCCACAAAATAAAATAAAAAGTAATGCGTTAAGGATTATGTACTTTTTATATTTGAGTTTTTGGGTGGAAGAGAATCAAACACACATACACACACACTCATACTCAAGGATATATGGCAAATGAACCAAAAGAAACAAAAAGGTTGCACATGTTATCAATATCAACCATACAAGTAACAATATAACGAGATTGTGCAAAAAATTTATACCAACAACAAAAGAATAAAGAACAACTTTATCCTTTTTCATTGACAATTTTTTACAATAGCAAAAATACCAACAAAAAAAAAATAAATAAATAAACATAAATTCTTATCATATTTTATGCATTCCTATGATAAATGAGTGAAAACAAAAATAATACAGTGACAAAAATGAAACAAAAACGAAAAGAGATATTGAAATTAAAACACTATGGGCTAAGATAGCACTGTTGAAGAATATTTTATTTGGATTGGTCGTCACGGAAACTTGATTTTGGATTTTTGTTTTTAACTTCCAACTCCTATTACATGCACACAGAGAAATAAAGTGCCAACTGATTTGAAAAGTGTATATTAATGGTAACAACTTATAAATTCAGGTAGTACAACGGTATTTACATTCGATTTCTGAATAGTTTGGGTGTTTCAACAAAAATTCAATTGAACTAACCGAGCTTTGTTGTGAAAACTAATGTTAAGTTGTGCCAACCGTATGAAATTCTTAATAACCGAATTTGAGTCGTAGTAACCGAATTTCAGTTGACAAATAGCTAAATTTTTCTTTGTGTGTGCGCTCGGTGACCAAAAATGCTGATTTCGGGTCCCTTAGCCTACAGAGCGAAAGTGCTGTATTCATTTTAAATTTGAACTCTACATTCGATTCAATGCCAAAAATTATTTTAGAAAAACTTTTTTCCAGTTTTGAAAGTGCACCATTTAGGAAATAGAGTGTTCGGAAAACTACTTTTTCAAAAACTTTTAAAAAGAATTATTTTTAATCTCACACAATAAAAACATATTGAGCAATTCCATATGAAAACGATCAAAATTGGCAAATTTTTGGACGACCCCTCTCCGATTTTAAAATAAATAGTCTCAATCGATTGCCCAGCAAAAAATAATGTACCTACATATTTTTTTTTTTTTTATAGTGACTGGTTTAGTGGTGGTGTGCACCACTGTCATGTGACAAAATTGAAGAATTCTTCATAAGGGACCTCATTGAAAGTTGTTTTAAAAAAGCGATCGCAACGAGTGATAGCTCGTTGGAAAGGTATTGAATCAGGCTTTAATTGAAAAATAAAATTTTCCTAATTTTTCTTGTTAAATAATTAAAAATAATTCAATTATAAAAAATATAAAAACAATGAGAACAAGGTGGTCTCTTAAATGCTCTTCTCCTGTCCAAACCAGGAGTCGGGGCCCATTTTTTATTGCTGATTCTTAAAGCAAAAATTATGAGGAATCCAAAAAAAATAAAATTAGCCGGAAAATTTAGGAGCGTTGCGATCGCTTTAGTAGTTTTTTTTTAAAACAACTTTCAATGAGGTCCCTTATGAAGAATTCTTCAATTTTGTCACATGACAGTGGTGCACACCACCACTAAACCAGTCACTATAAAAAAAAAAAAATATGTAGGTACATTATTTTTTGCTGGGCAATCGATTGAGACTATTTATTTTAAAATCGGAGAGGGGTCGTCCAAAAGGTGATCGCTTTCATATGGAATTGCTCTATTCCCAATTGTGAAAAATGGTACACAAATTTTCGATATTATATAGGTAGACCACTGAAATTATTGTACAACAAATACTGGCAAAGCGCTGGTAAAGCGTCTTAAACTAGTGTTTGTCAGTAGTATATTTACAATTTCTCGGTTTGCCAGTGATATACCAGTCCTTGATTTTTTGTACCATTTGCAGTTTCTGACTAGGCATGGTGGTTGAATTCTGATATTTTGGAATAAATAATCATTTTCTTAGATTTTATTACTTTTGAAAACCAAGGATTAAATCATGAGTTGACACTACATCGCTGCTTATTTTTTGCAACTTAACATAAGGATACCAAATGCTTTCTGGATAATTGAGAAGCCGATAGGCATGCTTTACTCAATTTGAAAAATAAATTGTTAAATGTAACGTGTGAATCGTTATATTTTCAAATTGATTTATTTTCGCAAATCCAGGATTGAATACTTAAATTTTTGGTTCCTTTAAAAACTCACGATTGTACCATGATTCGTAGACCATGAGACTAATCGCAATTCTGTTTAGTTTTTTCTACTACCCGCATATATACCAAGATCTTAGAGAGAAATTCTGAGAGAATTAAGTTGGTCTAAGACTTAGACCAACTAAATTCTCTCAGAAAGAATGCGAGGTTAGACAGAGTTGTAAGGGGCAACTCTTCTCTTGTTCAGATCAATGCAACTATTCGTTTGTTTAGCTCATATAAGATACTATTTTCATATACATCGTCGAACAGACACTGTACTCTCTATATGTAGCCAATGCTTTAACAGTAGTCCCTGCGTATGTAAGGATATCTGTAAGTCTTTATTATTTTTCGGTTTGGTATCCGCTTTAGGTTTTGTGATATTCTGCAGGTGGTCAAGAATGTTCACCTTGTCAAGCTATAGACCATCCGAAACAATTCTTTCAAAAAATGAGTTTCCAACCGACTGTCCGTCAGTTATCACATATTCATTAACCAACTTGTTCCTCATAACGCAATTGTTAAATAGGACTTATGTCCGTCTAACCGTAATAACCAAATCTTAGACCATAGTGCATTCGAAGATATTGTAAAGTGTTCATGCTGCAAATTGTTTCAATTTTATATAAAGCCCCCACAAATATGTAGTGGTATAAATTTGGTTCAACCATATGATATCACCAACACAAATAAATAAAAATTTAAAGCAAAAACAACAACAGCATACATTTCTTTACAACAATAAACCCCTTTAGTCTTTACTCTAGCTGACGATATCACCACTCTCAAACAAATAAAACAAACTAAAAATGAAAAAAGGACATTCCTCAGTGTTTGCTTACTTGATATATTTTATATGTATGTTTTATATTCTTATCACCAACTCCACACTCATTGCACTATATAAACACATACATCCCCCACCCCATACACTACCAATACACTTTCACACTTTCAGTATGTGTTTGGGATAGTGGGCTTTACTCAAATACTGTATATAGGAAAAAGCTCGACAGCAAAAAATGAAATCAACACGACAGCCTTACTGATAACATTCGCGCGCTAATGGGAACAAAACAATGGTTAAAGTAAATGTTGTTGTAACAGAAAACAACAACAACAAGAACAAGAACAACAAATTTTATATGCGACAATTCGCAAAAGTGAAAATCACTACTACAACTATATAGCACTACTACTATCGCTTGCTGCTGCTGCTACTACTGTTGCCGAATGAGTTAAAAAAGTTAAATGAAAGCGACAATAAAACTGAATAGAATAAAACTGTAACAGAGTTGGAGATTAGAAAAGGATAATATAAGGGATTTTAACAAGGAACAGTTAACAGCAATGAAAACTTATTGGTGGGAATTCTGAAGTATAGATTAACATATCACAGGAAAGCGCACCATCTCCTCCAGTTTAGAACTGAGAAAAATATAAAATTAGTTAAAATAAATCTACCTCCTGCTCTTGATCTAGAACTTCGCTTTTGTTTTATTTTGGAGTAAGTTTAAAGGTACACTCAGGGAACTTCTGCTTTAAAAATATGTAGTTGTTTGGGTTGTATTACAGTTTCTTTAATGTAAATGTCAGTCATTTGTAGAAGAAATTAAACTTTTTTACTAACCTTCTAGTTCATTTAAAAAACAAACCACATCAAATGACTGTTTTTGTATTAATTTTTTACAGTTGTTTTTGTTATTTAAAGAAATTAAAAAATATATATGTTTGTTTATTTTTTACTAACATGTGGTTCATTTTTACTACAATTGTTAGTAATTTTTTGAACATTAAAAAACAAATGACAATGTTAATTGAATTTACTGAAATGTAAGTCGTCCTTTCTTTAAGTAAAGTTTCATTTGTTTTTAACTACATTTGCAGTGGTCTTTACCTACATAGTATTCTAAGTGTATATTTTCGAATATTTTTTTGTTAAGTTGATATTTTTAAAGTTTGTTGTTAAGGATTTTAAAGTAATTTTTTTGGTATATTACAGTTAAATTGATTATGCATTTTGCTACTCTGCTTTACGAATTTTTTGTGTTATAAAATTATTCTTTTTTATAAATTTCAACGACAGCTATAAAATGAAATTCTTATATAGGTTAGGTTAGGTTAGGTTAAGAAGGGCTATGTGCCCAAAGGGCACATCTCCACTCGGAGACCAATACGGCCCATTGTGAATCCCTTCAGTGAAAAGGTAAGAAAAAATAGGAATAGTCAGATAGATGGATTGACAGATATATAGAAAGAAAGATCCAGAAAAAACGGATAAATACTCCCCAGAGCAAGCTCCTATCGTCCCCTTACTAGAAACAGCCGTCCTATTTCCCTGACAAATGTTAGCAATTCTACTGGATTGCATCCAGCGGCACACCCAAGTTCGTCGTGAAATCTATCTCCTAGCCGTTTCTGTCTGAGACCCTGCAACCTCGGACAGTCCCAAAAGAACCTTGTTTGCCCCTGCCATCTAAGATAAGGCCACCAAAATTTAGATGATCATCAAGTGGTTGAACAAAAAACTTTGAAACTTTTAGAGCAAATAGAGAAAAAATTAAAAACGGATTTCAATTCAAAAATTTATTGAATCAATAATATTTGAATTGAGTTTTGCACCTATCACGGCAATGATAATATCAATTAAAACTTTTATTGAAAATTAAAAAGAAAAAAAGTTATAAATAACCACTACAGAAAAAAAATATGATACTAAAAAAAAAGTGTGTGAACGATACGTTGGTATGTGTGTTTTTGTTAATGCTGCTGAGTCTATTTGTATGTTTGTATATGCGCTTGTTTTGTTTGTAAACTTCAAATAATGCATTTGGTATTTTATACTGAAAATTTTGTATTTAAGCTACAGTGTATGAAAAAATAATTTAAGAATTACGTCTAAAATAATTTTATTTTTTATTTTATTAATTAATAATTATATAAATTATATACTATTACCCTAACCGAGCTCTAGCTACTATGGTCTTCTGCGCGTTGTAGAGAAAACAGATCAGTGCCTCTGGTGGGAATCGAACCCACGACCCCCGCACTGATAAGCCAGCACGCTACCAACTAGCCTACCGGGGCGCACACGTCTAAAATAAAATATGTATTTATATATTTAAAAGTCAATATTAATTGATTCAATTAAATATTTGTTAAGAAACAAATTTAATTTAAATCAAATCTTTAACTGGATATTTTAGGTTGATAATTTTTTCAGTGAACAAGTTTGCAAAATTAAAAACAAAAAATAGATGTCGCTAAAACTCACAAAATATGGGAAATAGTGGAAATTAGATTACATATGATTTTCTAACAATTGTGAATTGTTGTGGTGTTTGTCATAGCTATCTTCTGCAATTATATAGATGCAATCAAACAATAAAAACCAAAACAAATAATTACAGTATTGTCAAAAGGATTACTGATGAAGGTTGTGTTACCAGAAACTGCGCAGTCTAATTCAATAAAAATTAACAATGTAGTTATGATTTTTAGAAAAGTATGCTTAATCTTCTCTACCACGCCTATCTCAAACAATTGAAAATATGTGCATATTAATTATAGTATTAATTGCACACTGTCTAAGAAGACGATGAATAAAATTCAAAAATCCCCAAAAAAAAAAATCTTGCCAAACTTTCTTTTTTATTTAAGAAATAAGCTTTACTAGGCTTGCTAAAAATTACTCTCTAAAACCGTTTATATTCGTTTTTTTATTAACTGGTCGCATTTTTGGAGTGTTTACTTCGATTAAGAAAATATGAATTGTTTCATCAATATTGATAAAATTGTTACATTGGACGAAAATTGATGAAACTTCTTCTTGGTTTGCTCTGGTTGTAGAATTTTATGAAACAATGTTGAGTTTAAATAAAAAGTAAAACAAAAAAAAATCATCCAAAAGATCATAGGATTCTCGATTAAGACATTAATTCCATATTATTTGGAACCATATTACATCTACGTCCTTGTTATTATACAAAAAAAATGTATAATGTGGTGTAAAATAAACTAAACTCCAGTATAGCTGGAAATTATGGTTCTATATTGTTTAAACGAACGACTGGCACAAACTCTGTTTATCTATGGCCATCAATCAGGCATAGTGCGATAAGTAAAAAGATTGCAAATAGAGTGTACCACCGTCAGTCAAAATCGTAATCATGATGAATAAATGAATGGTGAACAAAAAAATTATATAAAATATACATAGAAGAACACAGCAAGCATGAAGAAGCCAATGAACGAGGTGTGGTAGTTAAAAAAAAAGTATAAACTAAATATTGGGAGTAGTTTATAAAAGGTTAAATTCCTTTAGAACAGAATTTTTGTTGTTGTTGTTGTTGAATTTAAACACATTAAATTGTAATGAATCAACTTTATGAGATTAGATGACCTAAAATGGAATTAAGGTGGCTAACGAAAGGAAAAATAATTTTTTTTTTTAAACAAATGAAAAATTTCTAAGTGTCCTGTTGTTGGACTATTGTACTAATAATAATGAATGCACAAAATTACGAAAAAAAAATGTCGAACTAACAAAATTTTTTGTAAAATAAACGAAAATATGTACACTTTATGAAAGTGTTCGTTGTTTTGACATTAATTTCGTATTTTTTTACATGGAGAATTATGAGTGTAGAAAACAATTTTAAGTATTGGCTATAAACTTTATTTTAGAAGCTGCAAACTTTGAACAAAAACTTTAATTATTGTAAGAAAACAAGACTGTTCCAGATTGGAATTTTAAAATGTTTCTTATCTGTGAGATTTTATTCGTTTGGTTTGAGATCATGACAAATTTTTCTCTAAATTAACAGAAAAATTATAATTTTTATATGATAATTTACTTTGACTATTAGAAAAAAACACAGAAAAAGTTATTAGACACTAGCATGAATGGAATGCATTTTCTGACCCACTACGGTCTTCATCAACATTCTTCGTGCCATTTAGTGTTAATCGTAAATATATTCTATTTAACTCACACGTTAAAGAAATTGGGTAACGTTAAATCCCACATTACTCGGTGTGTTGAGTTAGAATGAAATTTACCACGAACGATTTTTATTTATAGTGTGTTTGTTTTTTCTCTAGTCATTATCATAATTGCCAGTTTAACTTTCAGTTAAAACTTTAAATGGCAATTCTTTTCTCTAATGTCATCATATACTAACCTTCTACATAAGCAAAGCATATCAACAAACATTAAAGATTTTTTGTTAATACATATGTCGAGCATATACATTAAACGATTTTTATCTTCATCCGTTTAAGTTTTTAATTTTGAATTGATACACAGTTCACTGATTAGTTATCACTAAGGAATGCAAAATCCTGTAATTTTTCATTTCCCGGAAAAGCAAACAATTTTTTCAAAATTCCCGGGATCCCGATCTAAATATGAACTATAAAACTTTTTCATATTAAGTTACCTTTTTAATAATCAAAATGTGAAAAACGACTCGAGATTTGTCAAAGAATAAGTTCTCATTATAAATCTGAGATTTTTATGCGAATTTAAAGTTTTTCTTCAGTCTGAGAGAAATTGGCTTTGTAACAGCATTTTTATTTTAAAACTTTGAGTTTGTTTAAAAACAATCCAGAAAGTTTAAAATAATGAAAAAAGCTATAATTGAAACTAAAAAAAATTATAAAATCAAACGAGCCCAAGCGAAGAGTTTGCCCTAAAAACGGCATTTGGACTGAAAGTGTTTTGTACAAATTTTAAGACATAAACAAATTTTTAGGAGCGATTTAGATTGATTTATATGTTTAATTTAAGTTTAACAGTGAAATTAACTATTGTGGTGAAGTTAAAATAATTGTTTACTTCAAAATTGGTTTAAATTTTGAACTGCTGCTTAAAAAATGTGGAATAGTTTTGTTTTAAATTGCATTTTTAAAATTTCCGGGATTCCCGGATCAAATTCCCTGGATTGCAAGAACAGAAAAAGGCCAAGTTTCCCAGGATATCCCTTCATGGGATTTCCTAGATATAACCCAACTCAGCGAAATATAAATGTAATATATAAGAGAATTTATCGCCTTTACTGAGAGAATTTCTTGGACGAATTTTACCATTAAGGTGACGAAGTTTTTTTCACAAAGTGAATGAAAAATTTCTTAAACTTTATGAACAAACTTCATAGTTTTAATGAATTTTTTTTTAATGAAAATTTTTCATTAGTAGTATGAATTCTTTAATAAATAAAATGAAATTTTTCATAAAATTTTATGAGAAACTGTATTAGTTTAACGAAAAGTTTCAATGGACGAGTTCCAGTGACATTTCATAGATCTAATGCAAAAATTCATCATTAATATCATGCAGACAATTCTCTCAGTGTGCATCCAAGCAACAAGGCTTAATAAAATTATTGCAGTTGTAGCCTGCCGTTTTGATTGTAATTCATTTTGA
Source organism: Delia radicum (assembly GCA_021234595.1). Taxonomy (NCBI): domain Eukaryota; kingdom Metazoa; phylum Arthropoda; class Insecta; order Diptera; family Anthomyiidae; genus Delia; species Delia radicum. The sequence goes on along the minus strand of CM037854.1, from coordinate 36,381,506 downwards.
TTACTTAATGTATTTATCGTATTTTAATATATTGTAGTTTTTCTTTTGTTGGTTTGCTATCTCTCTTTCTTTGGTTGTTTATTTATTATCCTTAATGTCCTCTTATAAACAGATATTTATAAAATATTAATACCAACATTTCTCCTAGCACTATGCACTAGTACGACTGCTACTCTCCTACAATATTTTGCTTATTCCTTATCTGCTCTACCTTATGTAGTACGTACACAATTCATTTTGTTATCGAATGAAAAAATCTTAAACAAAAAAGGATTCATCTTCCAAACAACACAATCTATTCATTCAGTCAGACATGCAAACCCAACCAGCCACCCACTCCCATCAGACAAAACCCGATGCACGCATTTATAACAGTACAACAATAGGAGCACACTTTACTTCATATAGGTAGTTGCAGTTGTAGTTGTAACTAGCAAATAGTGTCTTTTACTTTCTTTTACAGAAGTCCAAAGTAATGTTGGTAGCACAACAAACGTATTATTGCATATAAATCAGGGATGACAGGCAATAACGCTAAAAAAAATCCCGTTATCGGTTCAAAACTCTTCCAACTGACTATCGTTATCACTAAAATACTGTAACCGAAATAACAAAATAAATTTTTCGCTAAACTACCGTTATCGAAATAATTGAAATAGCTTTATCCTTAAAATACCGTTACCGAAATGATCTGACAAGATCTGAAAAAACATGACATGTATTAATTTAGGTTTTACCAAATATTTTCTTTATACCCTCCACAATGAACCCTTACAAACATATATTAAAAAAAACATATGCTAGAGGTGAAAACAAAAACTTGGATGTAAAAAATAAATTGTGTGGTGAAAAACATTATTCACCTCTTATCGTCTGGTGGGAAAATATGACGTTATATTTTACAAACCAGACGCTACTAAGAATTTTTACTAATATATGGAAAGTTTAGAGGTACCTTCACATTTTCGCTCATACCGATTTAAATACCAAACTTTTCGGGAAATCAATCTGAGTAAAAATCCGTATATTGTACATCAATCTGAGTAAAAATCCGTATTAAGTTTTAACGCTGTGATTGATATTTCAACAGACGGACAGACAGATTGCTAAATGGTCTTAAAATTGAATAAGGATTAAGAATATATATACTTTATGGGGTCGTAGACCTATATTTCGATACGTTAGAAACGGAATGACAAACTGATATATACAGTCATCATAGTATGTATTTGGATTATATAAAAATCCCTGTTAATACCCAGGTAGAAAAATACGAACGGACCAGTACTGGCGCGGTCTTGGAAACGGTCGCACATGTACTTGCAAAGTGTCGGATTTTTAACTTTTAAAGTAATGGCGCGGTGTTCAAATGTTAACACCAATATACGCTTCGCTGAAGGTATTTTCCAACGTTGGCACATCAATGGAGCTCCGTAGTTTGCCAGTACTTTAACTAAGATAATTCAGTATTTAGCCAGTACTTAAAAAAATCTTTCTTTTATAGCAAAAATAAGAAAAATAACCAATTCCATATTCTATGCAAATATAAAAACCGCAATTTTTATTTTAAGTGAAAATAAATTTCAATTAAAAAAATTCAAACTCAAATAGAAAAACATGGAATTTATCAAAATTTTCATTTATTAATATATGTAGATTTCTCTTATCTTTCGACCTGACGTTTCCATGTCATTACAACCGATATTTGATCTACTAATATATCGCCAAGGGAGATGCGAACATAATTTTGAACATATTTGTATTTTTGCAATAAAAATAGCGGATTTATTAACAAAATTCACATAAGAATGTTTTAAATTATAGACTTTTTTTGTGCCCTGTGAATAATAAAAATGGAGTTGAGTGGTTATAAGAAACTTAATTTATAAAAAAATTGTATAGTTCCTTAATCAACTACCATTGCAAATGTAGTTAAAAACAAATGAAATTTCACTTAAAGAAAGGACGACTTACATTTCAGTAAATTCAACTAACATTCAACCACAATTGTAGTAAAAATGTGCCACATGTTAGTAAAAAACAAACACACATTTATTTTTTTTTATTTTTTTGAATAACAAAAAACTACTGTAAAAAATGAATGTAAAATCATAAAACAGTCATTTGATGTGGTTTGTTTTTTAAATGAACTACAAGGTTAGTAAAAAATTAATTTGTTTTACAAATGACTGACATTTACATTAAAAATAAAGAAACTGTATTACAACCCAAACAACTCAATATTTTTAAAGCAGAAGTTCCCTGAGTGTACTTATTATATAAAATAAAACGGTCTGGCTAGTAAAACATAAATTTTATCATAATAGTAATTTAGTTTTTAATGATCTGTTGCGTTTTTTGCAAGCAGAAAAATTTGGCAATAGAATTATAAAAATTGTTATTGAAAAAATTTAGATTTTTTTTTGCATTGATTTCAAGTAAGAAAAAAATACAGTCCAATATATTGCACTTATACAAATGTACTTTTTGTGCTTAATTAATGAAAATACTTATTATTAACTCTTTTATTTTGTTTTAGGCTATTTTAATTGTTTGAATTTCTTTTTCAAATTTAATTTCTTATCTTTTTGTTCGATAAACAGGGATAAATTTATGCTTTTTTGTCCCAATTTCATGAATTTAAAATAAAAAGTTTGGGCTTCGTTAAATCAAAGTATGTTAAATCGATTATTAGTTAAACCGGAATTCTACTGCATATAAAATATCCAAATTTGCAATTTCTATTTTAAACAACATCGTGAAACAGTACTGGCAATGCATCTTTTGAGTGGTACTGAGATTTTGAGAAAAACAGTGTTGTCACAGAACTATTTTATTGCACCTTGAGCAAATTGAGTAAAACAGTGTCGTACTATTTTATTTATACCGTGGGCAATTTCTACCTGGGTAGGTATATTTTTCTAAAGTTTGATCATAAACTAGCCAGTCATTGAAACTCGGGCATAATGAGGCTTAAAATATCGGTGACATTACCTGAATAATTAAAATATTGTTATCCTTAAAATACCATCACCGAAATAACTGAAAGACCGTTATTCCAAAAATAATGTTATCGAAATAAACGTTAGCAGTAAAATTCTGTTACCGAAATAAGTAAACTATTGTTAACGCTAAAACAAACTGTTATCGAAATAATGAAAATATCGTTTCTCATAAAATACCGTTACCGAAATAAAATAAAATAAATTACCCTTAACGATACCTGCATCGAATCGGTTACCATCCGTGATATAAATATCGGTCATTCCATAATATATCGGCCAAAATCTGACCTTGGATCTTTCGATTTCAATTATATTTTGCACGCATAAACTCTACAATGAGATAATTATTTGCTTGCTTTTAATGAATTAAATCAATGAAAGTGCACCTAAATTCGTCCATTCAAACTTTGCATTAAGTTGATGCAAATTTTTATAAAATTTTATGAAAAATATAATTTTATTTTAAGAGGATTTTCCTTTATTTTACGAAGAAAACTTTTATCAATTTTTAGTTTAATCGACCTTTTTTCTAATTATATTTAAATATTGTATTAAATTATTCTAGTTTGGACTTTCAAGGTCATATGTTATCCTAAATGTAAATAAAAGATTAATTTATTTCATTTTTTCATCCAACGTTTCTCTGGGATTTTTCCAGCTTCATCAGGGATAATATTTATTAAATAAATAATAATAAACTAGTGGCCGATATGGGTCGGTATGCCAAATTTGATCAAAATATCTTAATATTTGTCTCCTGCAGTATGCGGACAAGCATAAAAGTAATTTTTTGGGGGGACCGTTAAATGCACAATAGGTCTGTACATGGACCGATTCTAACCAAAATCAAAAAGCGTTGTCCTTGGAGCAATAAAGGTTGTATTTGTGGCCTGCAAAGTGAGGAAAAAAAACAAAAAAAGTAAATTCTTTTAGGATAAGACCGTTACATGAGCACTAGGTGTAAGCATGTACAGATTTCACCGAAAATGCATAGATTTTGCAACTTTTCCATTATAGGACTGCTTACCAGGTTTTATCAAAATCTCTTAATATTTGCAACATGTAGCGTCATAATAACAAACACATCGTATAAATCGGTATCTCTTGTCAGATATTAAACAAATACAGAATAACATTTGCGGTAATTAAACCGAGTTAGTTAACGAAATCGATAAAATCGTTAAGATAGAGAACCGCACTACTGAAATTACAGTTTTAAACTTTATATTAAAAAAAAATAAAAAATCGAAGCAAAATACTTTAATTAATGACAAATTTTTTTGATCCAAAATTTGGATTCGGCAGATGAAAACATGATTTTAATGTCATCAATACAAAATTGTTTTCGTTAAAGTCTATCGACAAAAGGTTTGGAGATTATCGGAAACTGACAAATATGTAACAATTCCAGTTAATGCATATTTAATCATATTTTGACTTTAAATGAATTTTTTTTTATTTAATTTCATAAAAAACTAAAACTTGGATTCATTTATATATATTTGTTTAAACCAAATCACTTTTGCATTTGAAAAATCTTGCTTTTAATGCATTTTTCTCAAAATTTAGTAACTCCCGAGTTTAAAAATAATATTTTTGCTAAAAAGAAATATTTTTTTTTTTTGGGTAGCGGAGTTTTGTTATTTGTGAAGTCTTAAACACGTTTTGCAAATATTTCTCCAACCTTGGATTTTACAATCTTCAGCATGTAAAATATAATTAAAATCAAACGACCAAATGTCAAAAAATTTGAGTTTTAAACGATATTTCGTGGTATAAAAGATATGTATAAAAAATGTGAAATTCATTGACTTAAATTGTATACGTTTTTTCTATTCGATGCAGAAAATAAATGGTGATAAATGAACACATTAATTGACTCAAAAAATTTTTTAATTGAAAACCGTTTTTAGTTTTTTCTATGTATACTTACACTTGCACTAAATCTAACAAGGGAAGCCTAGCAATTCGATTTTAATGAAACTCAAATCTCCAACATTCAGGGACACAAAAATTAAAAAAATTGGTACATTATGGAGGTATTTAGAATTTAATAAAATTAATTGATAAAATTATTACTATAATTACAAAAGGCGATTAAAGTAAAAAAAAAATAATATTTATATTGTAGTTACATTTATCAAATAAAAAATAACTACATTATAAAGTAAAAACAGCTGTAAAAAAACGATCAGAATTACCATCCTGAAACAATATCTTGTATTTGTAAAATCAAACCAAAATGTAAAAAAAAATTCAAACTGAAATCTTCCAAATATACAGTGAAAATAAAAAACAAAACTGTTAAAATAATCAACACTGCTTTAATTAAAAAGAATGAAGCCAATTAATTAATTTGTTTTCAAAACTTACAATTTTAATTAAGGAAAATTTTAACTTTTTAAATGACACAAAAAGCAGAGCCGCTGGTAGTACAATAGTAAAATCCCAATAACAGATTGCAGGGAATTTCTTTTTACTGTTGTTCCACTACGAGTGAAAATAAAAAATGTAATATGGAGTTCGGAAATAGAAATTAATTTACTTGATTAACGTTCATTCACCTTTTTAGTCTTCCCTATTTACCTATTAATTTTTGATTAACTTCCCTACAAGAAATGGATGACCGAAACTAACACATACAAATCTTGCATCTTCCTCTAACTTATGAATTTATAAATTAGAGGGAGATGCAAAATCACACGTACACGAAGTTTCCATCACTTTTTTCATATTGCCCTTAAGAAAATGATAGAAACTTTGTTCTACGCATTGATGGATATTTCCATCAGCAGTGTCGGTCATTTGACCGGTCATATGACCGTCACTGTTCTTGCTGGGTTGGCAGCTAAAAGATTAACCCTTTATAGCCTCATGTAACATTACTGTCACAAACCCCAAAATCCCGAAATAATATATACTGAATTTGTTTAGCTGGCTCAAATTTGTGCGACCCTACTGTGACATACCACTGATCAAATTAGTACCATGAAAATATCATAGATGGCGTACTTTTTTTTGAATTCCGTCAGTTTGTCCCTATTCGTATTTGCATAATACGAAGAGGGACAAGTTTGAAAATTTAAAATTTTATAAAAAAATACAAAAAGTGCAAAAAAATTGGGTTGTTTTTATGAAAACCTGTAGGTAAGTGAATAATATTTTTTACTGATTGTATACAATGCATATTTTTACATGAAAAAATTATATTTTTATGTTATGTAACAGTAATGTCACAATCCCTTAAATGTCAAATGTCAAATAAATAAAGGATATTTTTTAATTTCTAAGTAATACGTTTTTTTTTTTTTTATTTACCTTAACCTTTCCCATATAAAATGCACACATTTTTTTGCGTCAGCCTCTTAATGTTAATTTTTTCCTGACTTTGTATGTATGGTTGTTAGCGTTGCCAACCGAACTTATATAAAACACAGAGTTGCACACAATTACTAGTATTATAATACAGAGTCGTTTAGAAAAAGTAGTCAGATATAAAGTAAGAATAACGGTTAATCAAAAAGATTTAAAATTGGTTTATTCGCCTTATTTAGTGCTTGATTAAGTAGTTAATACCATTTTTAGGAGATTAGCTTGTCTATGTGAATTCGGTATAAAAGATTATTTAATGTATAAAAAAATATGTTTTTACCTATTTATGAACATATTACAAGCACATATATCATCATAGATGTCTATATACGAGTACATTTATGCCTGGTTAGTTTAAGAATTTCTGCTTTCAAAATATGTAGTTGTTTAGGTTATAATACAGTTTCTTTATTTTTAATGTAAATGTCAGTCATTTGTAGAACAAATTAAATTTTTTACAAACCACATCAAATGACTGTTTTATAATTTTACATTAATTTTTTCAGTGGTTTTTTGTTACTTCAAAAAGAAAAAATAAGCAATTACTAACATGTGTTTCATTTTTTAACATTAAAAAACAAATGACAATATAAGTTGAATTTACTGAAATGTAAGTCGTCCTTTCTTTAAGTGAAATTTCATTTGTTTTTAACTACATTTGCAGTGGTCTTTACCGACATAGTATTCTAAATGTACTAATCTTTTAAGAATATTAAAATTTTTCAATCCTATTTAATTTTGAAACCCTTTAAAATAAAACCCTTTAAAATTGTTTCCATTTAACACACCTTTAAATATTAAAAAATTCCATTTTGGTTATACCAAAAATATCTTTGTCGTAACAAAGATAATGAATGAAATGTAGATATAAACCATTATTCAATCTAAAGCAAATTCACACCCACCCAAATAACCCCTTTTTAGTATATCGTATGTAGTGAAAATAGTTTTACGACTGCATGTCGCATTTTTATTGTTGTTGAATTTGGTTCGAAAAAAGCACTTATCATTTGAAAACAGCATGGCATGCCATTCATATCCATTGCGATATGGCTAAAATGATAAGAATGACCAGGAACCAAAAATGGAATAAGAAAAAAAAAGAGAGTTTTAAAAATGTTTATAGGGGTGTCAATATGTGTCTGTAATACAGTGATACTCAAAAGTATAGAAAACACATGACAACAACGAATCAGCAAACTACGTGGAACAAGAAGTAGCGGGAGCTAAGGAAAGCAACATGACAAAGAATAGTGCAGAAAATAATGGATTTAATCAGCAAATAGTTATACAATGGACCAGAGATTGCTAAAACTATTGAAAAAGAATGTTTAAGTTGCTTAAGCTGGTCGAACAAATTTTTTCGGGTTTGTCTAGGATTAAGAATTTAAATAATTGGATTCGAAATAAATGCAAATTGTGGTTATCGTGTCATAAGATATGTCAAAATATAAATTCAAAAACTGAAATTACAGACCTTAAAATGTTTAGAATTTATATGACCCTTCTTATAATTAAAACTGAAAAGACTCTTAGTCTTCCGCCGCTCAATTCCTAAAGTCGCCTTGATCTCAAGCCCATTGTAAATGTTTAAATGTAGTAGTATTTTTAGACAGGATAACACAATAATTTATGCATACACGTCGAGGTGTTAGACAATATTGATACATTTTATATTTATGTATGCGAGTGCTGTTTCCGTGTGTGTTAGTTAGTCTATATGGAAACAATATTTTTTCTTTTATGTCATCCTAAGTAACAGGATAACAGTTTTTATAAACAGATGCTACCACTCCACTCGATTCACACAGAGAGTGATAGGTACAAACAAAACAAAAACAATGAAAAATGCTATTTCATTAGAAACATGTTGTTTGCTACAATGCTTCTGTTGTTAACTAAAACAACATTATTGTTAATTACACTACTCAACAAATTTCAACTCTGTGCAGAACATGTCTTTGAACTACATGTTTTTGATATACAAGGAAAATTTTCTTGGAACAGTTTTAATAAAACTAAACTAATGAAGTTTTTTGGCGCAAAATGAATGAAACATTCCTTAAACATGATGAAAAAGCTTCATAAATTTTATTAACCTTCTAACAGGTAAGGCTGCCTCGGGGTAGACTTAATAAAATTTACCACAAATGTATCAAATGAGCGTTTTATATTTAGAAATTAATGTATTCCGATATAAAACTAAATTTGCTAAATGTTTTGCGAAGAAATTTTTCGTGTGCCGTCCACGGTTTGGAAGCAAGAAAATATAGTTTTCAAAAATCTAAAAAAACCTATTTAATTTGACTAAAAACTCTTTATAACAAAATATAAGTAAGATTGAAGCTTTATCTTTAATAATAAGTCCTTACTTCAGTCCAAGGACTCACAGTCTTAACTTATAATCTAATAGACGGATTTTTATAAAATTTTGCAGAAAGAAGACATTAAGTATTAATAGCAAAGCGTTGAAGTTTGAACAATATAAATGGAAGGTTAGATGTTTTTCTCCTAATTTCGCTTTTTCCAAAAAAAAAATAGTTTTTCTAGTGTGGTTATATCTTGGTAAGAGAAATATTTTTTGTCCAAAACCTCTCATATGCTTTAGTATTCAAAATGCACCCTAACTGTTGAAGCGACTTCAACAGTTTTTAATTAATTTTTGCTAAATTTTCTATTTTCAATGAATTTATTCTTTTAAACATTATTGATGAGGTAGACGGCCATCCGCGCCAACTTCACCACTCTTCTTTAAAGAATTTGTCTCTAAATCATAACTGTAAATTTATATTTTATTAGTATACCCATTTTGATACACTCATTGGTGTCAAAGTATAAGAGAACATGAAGTTCTGTTTTATTCTCTCTCTCTTGAGTTGATCTCATTATAAAACAACCACCACGGTTGTGTAGATTTAAGTTTGTAGATAAGAATTTATTATACTATTGATAATCAAGAAGGCCAGAGGCTTTCTAATAAAACCTCCCTATTTTTGTTGAATTTTAAATTCAAAGTTTTTTTATTTCTAAAAAAAACACCCTAAAGTTGGCTTAAGAAGATAAGCCTCCTTTACATTTTGGTCCTTCGAAGAGTCTTAGTGGAGCTAAGGCTGGAAAACAACCCAGTGGAATTTGTCCACTTATTGGCTGAAGAAGTTGTTCACCCGGAAACAACAGCAGCATCAATAACAACAGAAGGAAGGTAAATTCAGTGCGCATCCCGGCCCACGAAAGAATCATCTCCCGGACGTTGAAGTGCATCCCGGCACAATAACGAAGTTACCCCAGTGTGTCCAACAGGAAGTAACCCATCATCCAAGGGCATAAGATCGACACCATCATCATCATCAAAAAAGAAAAAAAAAAAAAATTGGTATGTACAGTGTCATTAATTATATTTAGTGCGAATAGGTAGAATTTTTTAGGAAAAAGTGCCTTAAAAAATTAATTAAAATTACACACAATCATATCCAATCGAAATTTCAACCATAACCTCACTTTTCAAAAAAATCCCCCTAAAAGTACATAACGTACCACACATACCAACACTGGTTTGAAAGTACCAACACTGGTAAAGAAGAGAAAAAACGCGGTATTTTTCTGACATGCGCAGTAGCACGTATGTATGTAAAGTTTACAATACGACATAACAACGTTTCAATTTAGTCAATTCCACCCGTTTCCCTATACATTTTCAATGCAAATAAGTGTTGTTAGTTTCACGACGAAGAAAAAAAAAACATGTAAACGTTTAACACACATAATTGCCGATAGATGATCGTGAAAAATAGATGCTAAAAACAGTCAAATTAAAGCAAAATAAATAATTGTGTAAATTAAATAAAATAAATCGTGTAAATTCTGAAATAAAATTAATATAGAAAGATAGTGACTTTAAAAAAAAAAACAAAAGTGTAAGTGCTGTGTCGAAAAAATTTAATGAGAAAAAAATCATATTCTTTTCAACCACTTCTGAAGAAAAAAGTGCCACAGCCACATAAAAAAAAAACCTGCTGTAAAAGTGCCACAGCCACAAAAGCAGCAAAATCTAAAACTTTAATTTACAATTTTTTGCAAATTAAATAGCTGTAAAAATTACAACAGCTACAACAACAGCAATAGAAAAAAAAAGAAGTCACCTTGAAGGAAAGTGCCGGTAGTCAACAAGTACCAACAACAAACGTAAAAGGAAAAAAACAAGAAGGGTACCCGGTGAAGATTTTTTGCGGGGAAACGGTGAGTTTGGGAATTTTTATATTATAATTGTGATAATTTGGTGGAAGCAATTAAAAAAAAATTTTTTGCAGTTCCAAAATTTTAAAAAGTGTTTGGTATTGTGTGTGTCATTAGGGTGGCAAATTTTTTTTTATCTCGATTTTTTTTTACAAAAAAAATAAATATTGAAAAGTGTTTTAAACCGAAATTTATACGAAATAAAATCGTGACGCGAGACAAGTTAGTGAAAAATTTTATACAGGGTGCTACAACAGGCTCTCGATAATTTTAAAAAAAAAATTTTTATATTTTTTTACTACAAAATTTTGGAACGGAAGTTTATTTCGAAAACAAAAATAAATTTTATTAAAATTTCTACTACAGAGTGCTGTAAAAAGCTGTAGTCAAAAAAAAATTTTGTGCGTCAAACCAGATTTTATTTAAAGTCAAACCGTGAATCTTGAGGAGATTACAACATTTTACAAAATTTTATTTTTTGTAAATCTTTGATGATAAAGGGTGGTGCAACAAGAAACCCTCAATATAAGGAAAACCTGTTTATTATCCTACCACGTAAGGTGGCCCGAGGAAAATTTTTATAAATTGTTAAATTTGGTGAAATTATCAGTGTATAACCAGAATTTTATTTCCCCCTTTTTTTACAAAAGGGTGACCCAGTAAAGCGGCTACATATTTTGAGAATATTTTTGATTGCTGAACTACACTTTAGCCAGAATTGTTGGTTAACTAAGAATTTTTGTATATTGATATATTGAATAAAGGGTGATCCCATAAAAAAAAAAAAAAAATCTTATTTTTTCTCGCTTTTTCGGAAAGGGTGATACACAAAGCCCGCATATATTTTGAAATTTTTTACAATACTGATTGGAGAAAAGAGTGGGTAATTTTTTGTGAATTTTAAGCACATATTCAATTGTTTTTAAATTTTTTTTATTGTTTACGAAAAAATCTTGGATTTTTTTTGGTGAAGAATTAGTTGGAATTTTTAAAAAAAAAAAAAAAAAAGCGGTTGAATTTTAAAGCAATATTACACTGAGAAAAATTATTTGATAATTTTTATGAAAAGTAATAGTGGTTGGAAAATTTTTTGATTGAAATTTTATAATTTTGCTTGGCAATTTTAATCCCAATGGGAAAAACGTACTTCAAGTACGAGGTCCTACCTTAAAAAAAATATTTGAATTTTTTATCTCAAATATTTTATTGATTTTGAGATTGATAACTTTAAGTCAAAGTTAAAACCCCACGGGACAAATTTATTTGGAATCCTTAAAACAAAGTCTACTAAATTTCAAAAAGTTTTTATTTGAATTAGTCTCAAAATGGCTAAAAGGAAATGCAAACATAGCATTTTGCAGCTAACTGCCTTCATCACTAGTTTTGATGAAATTTCTCAGGATAGTTTCACAATTTCGTTGTTAGAGGTGAAAAAAGAGGAATTAGATAGAAGGTGGTCGAAGATGGTCTCTAGTTATGAAAGTTACATAGAAGGAGATGATAAGGTAAAAGAAGAAGATATTTACCAAGATGAGGTTTCCATTAAGTACGAAGAGGCTAGCGAACAATACCAGGGTTTGAAGGCTAGAATTTTAGAGATGATTAAGGCTAAGTCAGCAGGTCAAGGAACAAATCAAGAGGTCGTTCGTCGTCCCGCTCTTAAATTACCCGCTGTAAAAATTCAGAATTTTGAAGGTGGTTTTAGCAACTGGCCTGCATTTAGGGACATGTTCATGGCAGCGATCGGAAACGAGCCATCAATAGCTCCAGCACACAAACTGTATTACCTGCTAGGCAATACGACTGGGGAGGCCCATCATATGATCAAAGATTATGATCTAGTAGATTCAAATTTCGATATCGCTTGGAATGCGTTAAAAAATCGCTATGAAAATAAAAGGATCTTGATTAATACCCAAATTGGCAAAATCAAAGTCATTCGTACATCTCCAACGGAGAATTTAAAATTTTTGAGAATTTTTCAAAATACGGTCAACGACTGTCTTTCAGTTATAGGATCATTTCGGATCGATATACCGAGTAATGACCCGTTTCTAATGAACCTTTGCGCTGCAAAGTTACCGGAAGAAACTTCTCGGGCTTGGGAAGACTCTTTAGTTGATCATAAAGAACTGCCTACTTGGCAACAGCTCAGCAAATTTCTCACAGGTAGAATTGAAACTTTAGAGACTTTTGCCAATTTAAGAAAACCAGTCGGTAAAGAACATCATGATTCTAAACCACAAGTATTTTACTCCCACACGGAAGCCGACAAAAAAGCATTCAGCTGCAAAAAATGTCGACAGAACCACCCGTTAAGACTTTGTAAATATTTCAAGTCACTGTCAGTTAAGGACAGAATAAAATTCGTTTATGCCAATAAATATTGCACTAATTGTTTTTCGACAACTCATTTTAAATCGAATTGCCAAAGTGCAAACTGTTGTACCAGATGCAATCAGAGGCATCACACCATGCTTCATCTTGAAACCGAAGACAAGCTGAAAAGAGTTACCACTCCTAAGGTAACGCCGCAAAATTATCGTCGAGATAATGAAAGACCATCCGGGTCCGGCACTCAGAATAAAACGAGCTCGTCAAATTCACAAGCATATACTGCAAATGTAAATCAAAAGGAAACCGTTCACGTTAACTTATCTCAGCATAACGGGACTACTATTTTGCCCACAGTGCTAGTTCATGTGGAGCATTTAGGCGAAAAATTTACTATTAGAGCGATGATAGATTCAGGTTCTACAAGGAGTTTTATATTAAAGAGTGTTCAACAAAGACTCTCTATACCATTGGAAAACCATCGCAGTGAAATATCAGGCTTTGGTGAGACAGTTGTAGGAAATTCTAAAGGAAGATGCAACGTCATAGTGAAATCAAGAATTTCAGATTTCTCGATAAAAATCAGAGCAATTGTGGTACCAACATTGGCTCATTTTATGCCTTCACGGCCTATTCCCATCCATAATCTAAGCGAAATCAAGGATTTAGTACTCGCAGACCCATACTTTTATAAACCTGCTTCAATTGATATGATAATCGGAAGCGATTATTTGCCTTTCATCAACTTAAAGGGCGTTAAAATGAACATTGGAAATTGCCTTGAAGCTAGAGAATCCCACTTTGGTTGGTATTTGTTAGGTCCTGAACCTGTTAACGACGTCCAAACTTTTCACACAATGGTTTCGCCATCCCGCGATCAGATTCTCCATGAAGATTTGAAAAAGTTTTGGGAATTAGAAGAGCCCGAAAAAAGCAATATTGAGTCCGACAGCGACATTATTTGCGAAAATTACTTTCAACGTACCACAAGCCGCCAACCTGACGGCAGATACTTAGTTCGCCTCCCATTTAAAGAGCAGTTTCCGACTGAAATTTTTTTGGGCCCCTCCAGAAATATGGCACTCGCGCAGTACCACAGAATGGAGAAAACTTTAGGGAGAACCCCTGATTTAAAGGCTCAGTACACAGAAGTTCTCCAAGAATACTTAGACTTGGATCACATGGAACAAGTTGTACACTTCGAGCCCAAAGCTGAAAAACATTCATCGTTTTTCCTCCCACATCATGCGGTAATCAAGCCGGAAAGCAAAACCACGAAAGTACGAGTGGTATTCAACGCCTCTAAAAAGACGGCAAGTGGTTTCTCGCTTAATGATGTTTTGTATCAAGGTCCAACTCTTCAAAATGATTTGATGCAGCTTGTGCTAAGATGGCGCAACTATAGGTTTGTTTTCACCGGAGATATACAAAAGATGTATCGCCAAATCTTGGTCCATGAAGCGGACCGTCCCTATCAACGGATTTTGTTTCGCAGCGAAGCTGATGGTAACGTGAACTCGTTTCAACTAAAAACTGTCACGTTTGGCGTAAATTGCGCCCCCTTTTTGGCGATAAGAACCCTATTGCAGTTAAGTAGTGATTGCAAAAATTTGTACCCCAAGGCATCCGCCATTTTGAAAAATGAAGTCTACGTTGATGACATCCTGTCTGGTGGACACACAATTGAAGAAGCCAAGCTCAAACAGAGTGAGCTTACAAAGGCCCTAAAATCGGCTGGATTCCCGTTAAAAAAGATGACAGCAAATAATAAGTTGCTGCTTGAAAATTTGCCCCGGGAGGATCTTCTAGATGAAGATTTTTTGAAATTTGACGATTCCAGTACGATTAAAACTCTTGGAATTCGATGGAATGCTTTATCGGATTCATTCTACTATGTTGTGGAACCCATTGTAATTGTTGCATCTACTACAAAAAGAAGAATTTTGTCAGTGATAGCAAGATTGTTTGACCCTCTAGGTTGGTTAGGCCCAGTCGTGATAGTTGCAAAAACTCTTATGCAAGAATTATGGGAAGGAAAGTCTGACTGGGACGAAGGGGTGCCTACACCCATACTGATAAAATGGAATTCATTTATAAAGAACTTGCCATTTATCTCCAGCATTAAAATTCCTAGATGGGTAGATTTCTCACCACAGTATCGCATCCAGATACACGGCTTCTGTGACGCCTCAGAGAAGGCATACTGCGGTTCTGTATATATCAGAACAGAAAGTCCAGAAGGCCAATTTAATAGTCATTTGCTAGTTGCAAAAACTAAAGTAGCCCCTATAAAGCGGACTACTATACCCAAGCTCGAACTTTGCGGAGCTTTATTACTTGCTAAGCTGACCCGAAGCTTAGTCGCGAACTGCCAGTTCAACTATGAATTGTTCTTGTGGACAGATTCATCAATAGTACTGGGTTGGTTACAGAAACCCCCAAATACCCTAAAGACATTTGTCGCAAATCGTGTGACGCAAATAAATAGCATCGCCAGCACCTCCCACTGGAAGCATGTGAAAACTGAGGAAAATCCTGCAGATATGGGCACGAGAGGTTGCTCCCCGCAGGAACTGGCAGAAAACCAACTTTGGTGGCACGGGCCATCCTGGCTGAAACTTCCCACAGCACAATGGCCGATCCCGTGGACTTTTGATCCAATAGACTTGGAGACCAAAAAGTCTGCAAACTTCCACCTGGAAGTACAAAGTACAGATGTACTAGAAGAATTCTCTTCATTTGAAAGGGCGTTACGGGTACTCAGCTACCGACTTCGCTTTATAAACCGCGTCCTTAAAAAACCCTTTTCAACCGAAAAGTTCATCACGGCTCAAGAAATCAGCTCTATGAAAAACCGACTCATTTCGTTGGCTCAAAAATCGTATTTCAACAAAGAGTACGAATGCTTAAAGGAAAAGAAACCTTTAAGTCGAAGAAGCAGACTGCTCACCTTGACTCCATTTATTGATAAAAACGACCTTCTACGGGTTGGTGGCGGATTAAACAACTCAGGTTTAAGCTACGAAGAACGTCATCCACTTATCATCCCAGAAGGTTCTCGACTAGCAAAACTTCTCGTCGATTTTACACATCGCATTCTGTTGCACTCTGAGCATCATATCATGTTGCGAGCGATTCGACAGGGATTCTACATCCCAAGATTACGAAACTTGGTACGAAAATGTATTCGTGAATGTAAGGCGTGTACGGTCTACAAACATAAGTTCCAGCACCAAATCATGGCCGCCCTCCCGCCAGAACGAGTAAACTTTTCCCTACCCTTTACATACACCGGAGTCGATTTTGCAGGTCCCTTCAACATAAAGTCATCAACTTTGCGAAACGCCAAAATTCTGAAAGGATATGCAGCTGTTTTCGTTTGCTTTTCTACCCGAGCCGTTCATTTAGAAACTTGTTCTGACCTCTCAACCGATGCCTTTTTAGCCTGCTTTGATAGATTTATTGGGCGTAGAGGTCTCCCGAAGACCATGTTTTCCGACAACGGTCGAAATTTCCTCGGCGCAAGCTACGCGCTACTGAAAAGCCATAACAGCTTCCTCCAGTCAGCAGAAAAGAGGCTGATCGAAAAATACACCACTCTTGGCTTCACCTGGTCCTTCATACCGCCGTATGCACCCCACATGGGTGGCCTCTGGGAAGCCGCCGTGAAAAGTATGAAGTCCCACCTCAAAAAGGTAACTTGTAATCTCTCTTTTACCTTTGAAGAATTTACAACTCTTCTTGTTCGAATTGAGGCAGTGTTAAATTCAAGACCACTGTCACCTTTAACGGAAACCCCGAACGAAATTTTACCACTGACTCCAGGTCATTTGCTTCGAGGAGCTGCGATCACCGCTCTGCCAGAAGCCCCTGCGGAACCTCCACTTGAGAACTTGCCGTATTTAAAACGTTGGGAACGATTAAAGGCGCTACAACAGATTTTTGCACGAAGGTGGAAAACCGAGTATATAACCGAGCTACAACGCCGATTCAAATGGCAAAAGGAACGTGACAACCTCAAACAAAATGACATCGTCATCGTCAAAGAAGACTTTTTACCACCCACCGAGTGGCTCCTTGGTCGCGTTACTAAAGTCATATACGGACGCGATAGCAAAATCCGAGTTGCCGAAGTACGCACTAAAAATGGTAATATCCTGCGACCTGTTGTCAAACTATGTTTGCTACCCACTAATGATACTCAAAACCAAAACCCACCAATTAATCTACCAAATACCCAATAATTAAGTAAACAAATAGATAAAATTCGCACTAGGTATTTTTTCTAACACTGTATATATTTCGTTCTTTTCTTTTCTTGTTTTCTTCTCTGTATATTTAGATGAGAGAACGCCCACTATGCCACATATGCCAACGTCAACGCCGCCAGCTCGTTCATAATCAGAAAGGTGGCTCAAGAGTTGCCGGAATTAACACCAGTTACAAGCCATGATAGGACGATATGTGGTCGATTCATTATGGAACCATGGTTTACCCACAACGAGCGAGAGTCCTTCATGATGGACTTACTTCTCTGCGAGCGTCTGGGGTTCGTGGCACCCCCCTCATTGAAAGATGAAGCCCTAAGCTGCCACTTTGCCAATTACTCCCTGTTGGCTCATCCTCTCTTCCATGCATATCGGGAAATTGACGGTGTATTGGGAAAAAAGGTAGCGGACGGAGTCCTGTTGCCACACATCCAACAACCAGCTGCTGACCTGCCCCGTATCCAGCAGTCCACATTTGGGGGATAATATCCGGGCCTTGTAAGAGATGTTCTTGCCATTTTCCGGCGGGAGCATGTTGAAGCGACTTCAACAGTTTTTAATTAATTTTTGCTAAATTTTCTATTTTCAATGAATTTATTCTTTTAAACATTATTGATGAGGTAGACGGCCATCCGCGCCAACTTCACCACTCTTCTTTAAAGAATTTGTCTCTAAATCATAACTGTAAATTTATATTTTATTAGTATACCCATTTTGATACACTCATTGGTGTCAAAGTATAAGAGAACATGAAGTTCTGTTTTATTCTCTCTCTCTTGAGTTGATCTCATTATAAAACAACCACCACGGTTGTGTAGATTTAAGTTTGTAGATAAGAATTTATTATACTATTGATAATCAAGAAGGCCAGAGGCTTTCTAATAAAACCTCCCTATTTTTGTTGAATTTTAAATTCAAAGTTTTTTTATTTCTAAAAAAAACACCCTAAAGTTGGCTTAAGAAGATAAGCCTCCTTTACACTAACATATTTGGGCTCATATCGCCTAAATTAGGCAACGATAAACAAGTTCGTTAAAGAACTTATTATTTGCTTTTCGAGTGGAGCACATGGTATGAATTTCGTTGCAAAACATCGTTTGTCAGTTAGAGGGTTAAACTATTTTTAATGAAACTTTTCATGAGGTGTATGATATTTTTAATAAATAAAATAAGATTTTTCATCAAACTTTATGAAAAACTGCATTTATTTAATGAAAACTTTCAATGGCTCGTACAGTGACGCTTCATAGATCTAATGCCAAAATTCATTGATATCATGTAGATAATTCTCTCAGTGTATAAAATGTAGATTAATAATGTTATATTAACTCTGACAGCTGATAGTAGTTGTTTGTTTTGTTGGTCACATATCCTATTCACAAAATCTCGAAACTATAAGAACTGTGTTTTGAAAGAGGATTTTAACAAAAACCCAATTAAGGAGTTCGCGAGAAATAAATGTAACATACTTTTAGGCTTATACCTTTAAATATATGTCATTATTTTTGCACTTGACATTTTTATAACATTTGCCATTACTGTCAAAAATTATATGCCTAATTTTATGTCAATTGCATGATTAGTTTTGTTTTTACAATGTGTTATAATCAGGAATAAGTGAGTGAATTTTGTATTAAAATTTTCAATGAATTTCAGTTACCTCAAATAATCTTTTATACATAGACCAGAAGTTTTGTAATAAGTTTAAGTCCAAATATGAAAACTCTATTAAAATGGCGGATTTTAGCTTTTTAACAGTATTAAATTGCCTCTCATCGGCGTAAACTTTAGGAACCAATATACTCCATAGATTTTCTAAGGGGTTCAGATATGGTGAGCATGCAGGCCAGTCAAGAAGTGGATGGTTTTTTATTTCATTGTCTTGCATAAAAAACCAGGGTGGTCTCGCAAAAAGGGCACAAAACTACATTGCAATAGGCAGAACTATTAATTCTTGATGATAAGAACTGAATTTCCAGCGTACCTGCGGAAGAAAACGCACCCCACATCATGACGTTCTGCCGCCAATATTGCGAAGTATGGTTTTTCTTTACTTAGGTCGCGCCAATAGTGGATATTTCCGTCAGGTGCACACAAATTCCATTTGTTCTCGTCCGAAAATATCACATAGAGCGAATGAAAGCATTAATTTATGAAAAAATGGATATCGATTATTGAAGATTACCTTCAGATTGAAGATTACCCTTCGACGAAATTTTGTAAATTGATAGTTTTTGATAAACAGCCAATTTTTCTTTCCTTTCGGCATTTTAATAATAAATACTGATTATAAAAACAGTCGATGAAAATGGAAGATTCGTTTGAAAAATCCAAAAAATCATACCTGGGTTATAATTATGAATGAATGAATGATTATATGTTTTATTGAAAAATAAAAAATAACAATAATAGATTATAAAAAATAATGTTAAATGACTTTTTTTAAAAAAATAAATCATAGTAAGACATAACATGGAATGTTGTTTGTCTGTGGTTCTAATTATGAAACTTGAGGAAAAAGCCCTCCAGAAAACACTTAACATTGCCAACAAAAATACACAATTGATTCAAACCAAAAATATTTTAATAACTAACATTCTGCAATTCATTATCAATTAAAAAATTCAAGGTAATTTGATTAATTTTAATTTTATAGAGATGTAAAGTATAATTTCATACATGGGTTATAAATATGAAAAGGACTTTACTTTTATATAAACCGATTTCTTTTATCTTTGGTGTTTAAAGTATGTGAAAAACTATTTATTTTAAATAGTATTCCAGTTAAAGCTCTTTTCTAAATCTGGCGAATAAGGTGCGTGATGAAGCAATTTTAGCTTTAATTCATTGATTTTAGAAATCGCAATAGTGGATGTGTGAACTGATCCCTTATTTCATCACTCAAAAAGTTAGTATAATACTCACCGTTGATTGTTTTTTCTTTTTGAAGATAATCAATAAAAATTATCCCACTCGCATTCCAAAAAACAGACGTCATGACCTTGTCTGCATATTAAACTGTCTTCGCCTTCATTGGACACAATTCTCCCATTCCAAGAAACTGCCTTGCCTCTTCCTTTGTCTCAGGTGTGAAGTGGTGGACACATGTCTCATCCATGGTTACGATATTCTATTGTGAGCAAACGCGGCACCCATCTTGCACACAGCTTTCTCATCTCCAAATTTTCGTTCAATATGTGATGTATAGCTCTTTTTTACATGCCTACCATTTCAGCCAGCTCAAGCACCTTCAGCCGACGATCATCTAATATCATTATGTGGACTTTCTTAACTGTTTCTGGCGTGGACACCTCAATTGTTCGACCACTACGGTATTCGTCAAAAACGAAGAAGCAGGCTCCCCCAGAATAGAATATAGCTCGGCTTTAATAGTAGTTGGATTGAGACTTTTCAAATGAAAGTATTGAATTACATAACGGTGGCCAATTTGTTCCATGTTTACAAACTCACAGAGATCGTTTATTTTTGATGGCTCAAAAAAAAAATACTAAACTGCGTAGCGCCTTGAAACTTAAAACATATGTTTTATAAGGTTGCCACTTTTCACCAAAGTAATTTTTTCAAACTACTGCCGCCATTTATACGTCATGTCGGCTTATTTTTTTACCACCCTATTTAACATATCGAAATAGCTCAGATGGTAGAGTGCTTGACTGACACATTTTAATTAACAAAAATTGTTCATTAAAAAAATTTTTTTTAGTAAATCTAGTTTTTTTTTTTTAACTAATTTTTTTACTCATTATTTTTGTCCATACTAGTAAGCATATAGGTAACCACATATTTTTTGATTTTTCGTAAGGTCCAGGTTAAAAATCAACATATATGTACCCATTTATAAACATGCATGAACTCATTCATACTCATATATGAAGTGATTTGAGGTCATACATGTTCATTAGGGATACAACTTTTTTACAATTTTTGAAAATATCAAAATGGCCCTATCCATACCATTTAGTGCATAAAAAAACAATAAGAACTGCATATTTAGATTTTCGATATCGTTAAAAAAGGTTCCGCGTCAAATGCAATTAAGTTTGGGATCAGTAAGTTCTAAAAAAATAAAAATATTTTCTTTATAATTTTATTAAATGATAAATAAATTATAAGTTTTTCCATTAAATATTGAATAATATTCTGTATAAATTCAATTAATCGTGATAAAATATTGCGACTTACGTACACTGTCTTATGCAAATTTGCGAAATATTATAATTTATTGCTAAAAGTATAAAAATATAATATTTTGAAAAAATAAAAAATTTTGAAAAAATAAAAAAAAAATCTTAAAGGACTTTCAGAAATTGGCTTCGACGCGGAACGTTCTTGTTCCGTAATGACCTGAGGAAACATTTTTCGGTTTCAGCACAACATCGGCTACAGCGTGGTGATAGGGCCTTATTTTGGTTGTACCCCTAATGCCCATATACCACCCTAAAGGATTCGTATGAGTTCATAAGTTTCCATATGTGATCATATATATAAATTTTACCTCAATTTTTGTTAATGTAGACATATGACCATGTATGGAAATGTATAGACATGTTTGATTATATATGCAAATATTACCTAAATTTTTGTTAATGTACACATATGACTATGTATGGAAATGTATGTCAATGTATAGACATGTATGATTATATATACAAATATTACCTCAATTTTCGTTAATGCACACAAATGAACATATATGATTCCTCACATGAACATATAAGATGAGGAATCATATATACAAGATGGTTTATGAATACATATGAATTATGTATGGATGCATGTGGACATGTATGCAGCATGTATGTTCAAGTATGTAAACATGTGTATTTTGAACAGGGTTGTATAGTAATGATATGTCATTATATTGCGCAACATCCCCATATAAAAGTACTGAGATTTGTAACGATAATTGTAACTTCTTATATGTACTTATATATCCACTTATATGGTAATGTTTTTATAAACTGGGATTTTTTATATATTTGCAATTTTAATACAAACATTTTTTCATTGGAATGTCTATTTTATGCACAATGATACAATTTTTATTTCCAAAAAAAGTAAAATTTAAAAATTTCCTACAATACCAGACCGATATTCTGATACAAACAAAATTAAAATTAAGAAAAATATACGAAAAAATTTAGTGAATGATGTAAAATTAAAAAACGCGATATTTCAAAAATTGTAATTAGAAAACATTTTGTTTCCAGATTTGGATTCAGCGTACATTGGTCTATTAAAAAATATGTGTTTGAGTTGAGTAGTGTTGGTAAAATGTTGTTTAGATCGACAAACTTGTTATAAATGTGTCAATTTCTTAAAATTTTAAAATTAATTAAATTTTTTCTTTAACTTTAATATGTATATACAAGTATATATGACATATATTAGAGATTATATGTTTTGAAATTATTAATGTTGCCATAGACACGTGTGTCTATCACACGAGTTGCATGATATAAACCAGTTACACTAGTAAAAAAAAATAAACATTGTATAGCACGTGCCAATAAACTTTGTTTTTTGTTCAGAATTCATGTGAGAGATACAAGAAAAAAATTAAAAGATATACTAGAAAGTAGAGATTTGTATAAATACAAAACAAATTTTTTTTAAATAAAACAAATAGAAACATTTTTAATCTAAATGGCTTAAGTTTTTTTTTTGTCTTAATGATTAAAAATGTTATAAAATATGGCAAAAAGTTTTTTTAGAAAGTCAAAATTTAGATGGAGAAAAAACTTATCAGATGAACGTGTTAAAAAAGTTGAAACAAATTTTGATTTAAGGATAAGAAATAAAGAGACGAGAAATTTAAGAGTTTAAAGCTAGAAAAGTATCATATATAATATTGAATCTGAAATCAAAATGACCAGAACTTGCCTGTTTTTTTTTTTTTTGGTTTGTAAACATTAATTTATTTTTTATAAACTTAATTCGTCATAAATTTAACCCTCAAACCGGCCTAAACAGTTTTGCAATGAAATGTATACCACTTTGTTTGGCACGATACATGATCTTCTACCAAAATTTGTTTCGTTGCTTATTTTGGGGGATATGGCCCAACATAGGTTTAGAGCGAATCTCAAAAACTAATCCATAAAAATGAATAAGTTTAGGCACACATTTTTCCTCTCACCAAGATATAATTACAATCCAAAGATTACCCTTTTTGTGTTTTTATCAGGGACCGTAAATAATGATTATTGTTCGTTTTTTTAAATCAAAAAATCAATCACTTAGAATAGACATAAAAAAAATTATTGCACCATTATTATTATTATTTTTTGACAATCTTTGTATATCCGTCATGATTTTTAAATTTCTGATTTTTAAAGTTTTCTTCAATGGTAATGATTATTTTTGAGTAATAATAAAAAAAATCAGCCATAATCATTATTTTTGAGCAAAAAAAAATAAAACTCAAAATAATCATTATTTATGATTTTTATTTTTTTCGCTCAAAATAAAACTCACTTTCATTGACCAACTCGTGGTACTATGACAAAAATTTGGTTATAGTATTAGGACTGTATACTGGGCATTAAGAATAGTAAAGCTGGTATGTAAATCTATACCCAATTTAAAAAAATATAAAAAATCAATGTCACGAAGACTGCAAGCTGTTATAATTCAAATTGAAAGCAAACTAATACTAAATTTTTCCATATTATTTTTAATTTTATGAATATTTAGTCTTTTTATAGATTGTGTTTTAAATTGGGTACGAGTAAAATACTATTACTAACTCGGTCAGTTATAAGGAATATTCCAAAGTGAGCACAATATTAAAATTATTAAAATTAATAATAATAATAATAAATATTAATAATAAATTACCGCAATCAGTGCTTGATGTAGCAACTCGTTGGAATTCAACATATCATATGTTGAACACACTCCAAAAGTTCGAGAATTTTTGTGAAATGCACCTTAAAAATTCTATGAAAGTGAGTTTTATTTTAAGTTTTTTTTGAGTTGTTTTATTTGAGTTGTATTATTTTTGCTCAAAAATAATGATTATGGCTGATTTTTATTTATATTACTCAAAAATAATCATTACCATTGAAGAAAATCCTTAAAACTCATAATATAATCATTATTGTGTAATTTTTATTATAAAACTCATAATGATTACGGTCCCTGGTTTTTATTTAAGAAAATATGACGATTTTCGTTGTTCGAAAAACGCGAAATTAAGCGAAAACGCACCTTAACTACTTAATATAATCTTTCTGTTAAATTTCGTAAAAATCCATCCATAGTTATGACAATGTCCTTTACAGGCATAATTTACAGGCATCTTTTGAAATCGTGTATGTCCTTGGACCAAAAATAAAACTTTTTTTAAAGTTTAGTCTTCAATCTTATTTTGTGTTTAGTATCAACGATTTCTTGTCAATATAAATATGTTTCCAAGATTTTTAAAAAGGTTCACTTCAAAATGTTCATTTCAAAATATTTATTTTTTGACATTCTACCAAATTTTAGCTTTAACGCTTTCTCTATTTTGTAAATTTGTTTTTCTATCGAAATAGTTTAAATTCCAATTATAAGACACTCATTTGGTGCACATATGGCCAGTTTAAAATACCCCGCCTAGAGCAGGGCTTGCCGGTTAGAGGTTTAAAATGTAGCCAAGAACTTTTTTTAAATAAAACTTCATTTATTCCTAAAAATATAGACTTTGAGATTAAGACCCTTATCACAATGGGTCCTTTATAAAAAAAAATTTAGCTTCTTGTAAACCGAAGCCCTCGGGAGAAAATTTCAAATAACCCAAACGATATTTAGCAAAATGGACAAATGTCTCAGATTTTAATATAAATTATTTGAGAAAAGAAGTTTAAAAAAAGGGATTCGGTAACAAAATTGTCATCCCAAAATTTCGTTGGCCATATTTCCTAATCATAATCAATCAATTATTTGAAGTGTTGCCATTTTGGGCTTGTTTTTTAATTTGCTAAACAACACAATATAAAAAAACCGCTCTCCTAAAAATAAAATTATACATTTTATACAGGGTTGGCATTCAATACCTTTTCTTTATAACAGCAGTTGGCTACCACAGTGATTCCAATAAAGTAACATTTCTTCTGATATAACCGGTTTTATTTTGTCCTTTTACCCGTTTGATTTCAAAATATCCTCAAATAAAGTCAACAAATAAAATACCGAAACGACGATTTTTAACGGTATTTGGTAGATATAACAAAATTCAGTAAGTAAAATTTTAAAATTAACCCGGTTATATAAGAAGACACATGCCAATAATGGAATAGCACACTTAGGGAACTTCTGCTTTAAAAATATGTAGTTGTTTGGGTTGAAAAACAGTTTCTTTATTTTTAATGTAAATGTCAGTCATTTGTAGACAAATAATTTTTTTTTTTTTTAAACAAACCACATCAAATGACTGTTTTATGATTTTACATTAATTTTTTACAGTTGTTTTTTGTTATTAAAAAAAAAATGTTTGTTTATTTTTTACTAACATGTGGTTCATTTTTACTACAATTGTTAGTCATTTTTCGAACATTTAAAAACAAGTGACATTCTAGTTGAATTTACTGAAATGTAAGTCGTCCTTTCTTTAAGTAAAATTTCATTTGTTATTGAATACATTTGCAATGGTCTTTACCTACATAATATTCTGAGTGTAGTTTTAAAATTTTCATATCTGTATTGATGAAGGCGTGGCACAGTGGGCTATATCACTATATTAGAAATAATTCGGCCATTTGGAACAGTCATAAGCGAATCCGGATTAGAAGCAAAAAATGGCGAGCACTCAAAATTTTATATACAAAAAGTTCCCTGTTTTGGTTGGTCATAACAAAATCAAAACTTATGCTCGATATTACGTCGCTTATGCCCGTTCCAAATGTCATTGAAATCGGAGTACTAAGTAAGAAATGGCAGTATTATTTCTAAAAATTTTGTGACATATTCCACTGTGCGTGGTAGGCAATAACTCTTATAATGAAAAGGTAGTGTTTGCCAGCCATGATTTTATATTCTTTGTTTGCTTAAATAAAAAAATTAATGATGATTGCTTTTGATTGATAAGGTTTCTGTATTTTTTTTTATACAAATTCTTTTTTTATATTCATTAATTTCATTTCAGTTTGAGTTTTATATATTTGATTTTTTAAGTTTAGTGTTGTTTTAATTTGACCCAAAATTTTTTTTTTTTTTAAATAAAAATGAAAATGTTTTAATCGTCGCCTGGCGGCATTTTGATGCCAATTTTTGATAGTACTGATGGATTTTTATATTTCAGTGATAAAGTATTATAAAAACCATATAAAATAAACCAAATGTTTTCGGTTTCCATTTGGTTGAAGGTGCTTTAAATGAGTTGAATTATTTATATTTGGTTACTAGTGTTTTATGGAAATTTTAATGATAAATATTCAAACGAAATAATGATAAATTTTGACTAGCACTTTAATTAGAATTTCTGCAGATATTGGTAATACACTCATAGAAATTTTTCTGTAAACATAACAGAAAAAACTGCTAACAATTTGTTAAATTTGTTAAATCTAAAATGAGCAGATTTTTTTGTCTAAATTAGTTAAGTTAAGAAAAGCAATAAATGTTAAATATATAAAATTATAGTTATGTAGACGGCGGATCAATATGTCCGTGACTTTTTGAAACACAGTTTTTTTGCAAAAAAAAAAATTATTTTTTAACACAATCTCCTTTTAGCTCAATACACTTAGTCCAACGTTTCTCCAATTTTTGTATCCCTTCCAAAAAATAGGATTTTTCGAGGTCCATAGAATAGTCATTTCTTGGCCATATGGGGTCTTTTTTTAAATCCTCGTTAAATCGGTCTAATATGTAATAATATTCGCCTTTTATTGTTTTTCCCTTTTGAAGGTAATCGATGTGGATTATCCCGCGTGCATCCTTAAAAACTGTTACCATCACCTTATTGGTCACGATTACGTTTAGGGCCAATTGAGAGCAAACGCGGCAGCCATCTTGTAGACAGCTTTCTTAAACCCAATTGATCATTTAAAATCAAAACCACACTGCAATATGAAATGCCTATGGCATCAACAATCTCACGCACTTTTACTCTTCGATCGGCCAACACCATATCGTGGATTTTTTCGACATTTTCGTGTGTATTGACCTCAATTGGCCGTATAGAACGTTCAGCGTCATTTGTACTTGTGCGACCACAACGAAAGTCAGTAAACCACTTTTTTACCATTGAAATCGATGATGCAGAGTCCACATAGTATTTATCAAGCTTTTCTTTGGTTTGATTGACGGTTTTTTTTCGCAAAAAATAATGTTTAATGAGCACTCGAAATTCACTTCTTTCAATTTTTAAAAAAATCCACGAGGTTGTATGTTTTGAACAGCTGTTAAACACAAAGTAAATGACGAAACTTGCTCAAAATTTGACAGTAGTCTTTTAACAGATGGTACTTGATGGGAGCAGTGTTGCATTTCATATAACTACGAGGGAAGTTCGAAAAGTCACGGACTTATTGATCCGCCCGCCTATATTTGAAATAAGTTTTTATTAATTGAAAATTGCTTTTTACTCTGCTAAAATTATAAAAACAAAATGTGTTCTAAATAATTGTAGACTAAAATACCAAACTTTAGATTTTTATTCGCTTAAAAAAGTAATTAAAAAAACTGCTATTTGAAGTAAAAATTTAAAATTCAAATAAAGATTTTTAAAAATTATGTTCATTTCAAAATACTTATTTTTTGAAATTTTACGGAATTTTAACTTTAACGCTTTCTCTATTTTGTAAATTTGTTTTTCAATCGAAATAGTTTAAATTCCTATTATAAGACACTCATTTGGCACACTTATGGCCAGTTTAAAATATCCCGCCTACAGTCGGGCTTGCCGGTTAACTAAACTTTTATTTATTTTCTTGCTCTTCTTATCTTACTAATATTTATCGAAATAATCTGCTAATTTCAGCAGTTTTTCTGCAGCGTAATTTTTAACTTATTTAAGTAAGGGAATGTTCGCTAATGAGGCCTACTCGCTAAACTGTACATATCGTTTTTGTTTGGTTTGTTGCATAAAATTGTCTAAAATGTCATCAAGTAGGCTTTTGCGCTAAGACCATAAAAAGTTTTGACGTGAATATACACGTTAATCTGGGTTTTATTGTGCAGTTGCAAAAAACGCAACATATATTATATTATATTTTATTTTTCGTTTACATAAAAAGTGAATAAAAAACAAGTTTTAAAGAATTTTCAAAGTCAAATTTTAGCAATCGTGAAAAATTTAAATTTAGAAATGTTGAGGTTAAGAAGAATAAACGTTTGTCTCTAAAAATTATAAACACTATTAATTTTTAAATCAGACTAGACTAGTTTCTGCCTTCTTTGGACAGGCGTCATCAGTGACTTTTCATTTTTAAATTGTATTATTATTTGTGTATTCATAATTGTCAGATTGTATCTATATGATAAAATTTTCAACAACCTGCGGCTGTAAGAATCATACCTGAGCTCTTCTTACATTACAAACGTATGACGTTACGTTTAGCGAATAAAAAATGTTATTCAAAATTATTAAATTATTCATTATTCTCACTTTTTTTGTAAGTGAGCGGGTAATGGCCACCCATGAATATCGGGTCATCCCGAACAAAAGTAATCAAGCGAGTAAACTAGTGAATTAATTTGTGGGCTACTTACATGCTTAATTTCTTGGTAATGTATGTATTTGCTGGGTTGTCAAGATTATACTGTTAAATATGCCGAATAACAAATAAAGGCATATTTGTTAGTGTCCGACCGAAGACTTCGGCCAAAAAATGACATTTGGTCTGTTTTTTGGTATTTGGATTCAATGTGGACAAATTTGGATATTGAAAACAAATTTGTTGAGACGTTTTAATTCGATTCTGAGTAAAAAATCTAAGAAAAAAACTGAAGTTTAGCTGTAAAGTTAAATAATCGGCCACCAAAGTTTTCCCGATTTGGCCGCTGTTGATTATTAAATTTATTGCTTAACTACAAACTTTTCTTTAAATTTGACACTCAAAATCTCATCTAATAAGCTCAATAAACATTTGCCCACTTGTAAAATTTGTCCATAATGCTTTAAAATACCGAATACCGACAAAAAGCATTTTCTGGCCAAAGTCTTCTGCCAGACCCTAATAGTTGTCCAAATTTTTGGGTTGCAGGATAATTGTGTTAATATCTGTATTTTTGTCAAAAGAAAGGACAAAATTTTTTTTACATTGTTTACATGTTTAGCAGAATAATTTCGGTGCTTTATGATAAAAACATCAACCTTAAAAAGTAAGATTGTTGAAGATAAATTCAGAGAAAATTTTAGTGTTTTTAAAATAATGAAGATGTTCAGTAAACTAATGTAACTTTTTCTTCATAATTTCTAATAACTAATGAAAAGCTTATTACTCTTTATGAAAATAGTTTTTAATGATACATATTCACCGAGTGAAGGAAACTATGATTAATGAAATTATATTTTTCATAAATTTGTATGAAAACTTGCATAGTTTAATTAAAAGTTTCAATGGACGAGTTACAGTTGCTTCTGTACAAATCCGACAGAACAGTTTGGCAAAAAATATTTCACTGAGAGAATTATCTGCATGATATTAAAGAATGTTTCCATTAAAGTAATGAAATTGAAATGTAATTCGTCTATTGAAACTTTTCATTGCATGCAAGTTTTCTTAAAATTGTATTAATAAATAAAATTTTATTTATGTAAATTTCTTACACTTAATAGAAAAGTTTCATTAAAAAACTAGTTTCAAAACATAAGAAACTTTACATTAATTATAAGAAAATTTTGGTTTATTTTGTAAAGAAAAGTTTCATTGGTTTTCCAAAAAAAAAAAAAAAAAATTTTCACCCAACAAAATTCTCTCTGCGTGGAAAATTACCAGAGCTGTAAAGCAAACTGAATGAATAACTTTTTCCGATCTACATTTTTTTTATATATTTTCTTTCCAGACTGTTCGGTAAGACACTAATAATTTCTATTAAAACGAAAGTATGAATGCACATTGACAAAATTATTAGTCAAATAAATATATTTGGATACATTTTTTTAAAATTTGATAATAGTATTTTCAAACAAAATGAAAATTATTCTATAAAATAGTGCGTAAAATATTTTACACAAAAAAAAAAAATATTAGAGAAATTCCTGTGATAAAGTCTTTTGTTTAATATATGAGTGAAATCAATAACTTATGTAGTTGATTTAAACATATTATTAAAACATAATATTGCAAAATTACACATTAAATTATGTAAATTTTATCTGTTTATGTTTCAAGACATTTTCCAATAGATAAGTCCAAGCAATTGCCCAATAAAATATATCAACATTTAGTTTTTTTTTTTCTTTAGGAAAGTTTTTCCTCAAAACATTTATTTGATTTAGAAAAACGCTTAGGTAAACATACCAAATTACGACAATTTTTGCCGTTAATGGGTATTTTTGTGTCCATCTTTAAAGGTTTTCTTCAATCAATTTGAATGATTTTATTATGAAAACTACACTAATTTCAAATACACTCAAAAAAAATAGTTAGTAAAGTCAGCAAAAAATTTAACTGAGTCAGCAAAATTTTAGTCAGGAGGATGCTTGCAAAAAAGTTGCTAATGTCAGAAAAATTTTTTCCTGAAAATCAGCGAGCTGATTTTTAACAACAAAATTAGTAGATTCAGCAAAAGTTTTGCTAACACTTAGTGGATTAGAAATTAAAATACCTTTGCTAAAAATTAATAAAATTTTTTCTGAATATTAGAAGACTGAAAAAACTCAAAAAATTTGTAGAAAAATTATACTTTAGATAATTTATTTGCTGAAAATCATAAAACATATTTTTGTGATTCTTTTAAAAATAATTTGTAATTCGTTACAAAATATAAAAATGTTCATACTCCCGAATTAACGACATGAATTAATGTAATATCTAAAAAAATAGAAAGAATTATATGTATATAACATAAACAAAATTATGTTTCAACTACTTACATCAATCGTTGTCTAAATGATGCAATATTTTAAAGGAACGCAAATGCTGCAGATAATTATAGAAACGAAACGAAAAAATAACAAAATATAACATATACATACAGTGAACCCTTCAAAAACGTGAACTAATTTTTGCAAGGGGTGTTCGCGATTCTGATTTTACTGCAGAATTGATCCACTTAGAATAAATTCTATTCCAAGTACTTCAGAACCAATCCTTATGTTGATTATTTAACAAAAAAATAAAATATGCAAAGATTTTGAATATTTTTCTCCTTAAAAATTCTGAAATTCAAACAAACATTTTTAGAATTTTTTTTTAAATATTCAGACACTTGCCTATAGAAAAATGTTAACACTTTAAGAAATTTTTCGTATTAGAAAACTTTCTAATTCTGGAATTTTTTTAAATAGACCAAATTCAGAATCTAAGACAATTTTTGCATACCCAAATTATTGATTTTAATACGTTTTTGATATTTAACAGTATTTAATTTCTAATGCATTTACTAAAAAAATGACTGCTAATTCTATTTAAATTTTATTCATTTTCCCACATTGCCGACATGAATTAATTTAATATCTACTTACATCAATGGTTGTCTAAATGATGCTATCTTTTACAGGACGCAACTGCCGAAGATAATTATAGAAACGAAACGAAAAAATAAACAAAAACAAACGAAACGAAAAAAACAACCCTTTTTTGCAATAAGAAAAAGGAACCATAAAAATCTACCTAAGATGTGTGTCTTTGTCTTTCGCTTTACAATAATTACGAAATATAAAAATTTTCATTTTCCCACATTGACGACATGAATTAATTTAATATCTGAAAATATATAGAAATAAATATATATAACATAATAAAAATTTTCTTTCAACTACTTACATCAATGGTTGTCTAAATGATGCTATATTTTAAAGGACGCAATTGCCGAAGATAATTATAGAAACGAAACGAAGAAATAAACAAAAACAAACGAAACGAAAAAACAACCCTTTTTTTGCAATAAGAAAAAGGAACCATAAAAATCTACCTAAGATGTGTGTCTTTGTCTTTCGCTTTACTCAGTGTACTTGTCTGTATATGTTTTTTTGCAATTTGACCACACTAGATTATTAATCTATAAACATTTAGTTTAGAAATACATATTAAATTTAAATATTTTATTTTGTCTTTTGTTTAATTAATAGACAATTATTTTCACAAGCCGGTGACAACGCAAAATGTAAGCTGTTTTAATCCTCAATTATGTATGAAAAACGGATACAAAAATCTTCCATGGTTGATTTTTTTATATGTCTTATTATAGTTGTCCTTTTTAGTATCATTTTCCTCTTCTCTACTACATCTTGACATGCCGCGACATCTGCTTCATTCTGCGCATATCTTTCAATCTGGTTGTCGTCCACACTATTAATGTGCTTATCAGCACAATTTTTTTTAGCAAAATTAATTAGTAAAACATTAGTATAATATTAGTAAAGCATTAGTATAAAACAGTTAAGTGCTGAATAAGTATAACAAAAATTTTAGCTGAAAACACGATTTTAGCAAAAAATTTGCTAAAAAAATAGTATACCTGATTTACAAGACGTTTTACTAACTTTTC
Source organism: Delia radicum (assembly GCA_021234595.1). Classification (NCBI taxonomy): domain Eukaryota; kingdom Metazoa; phylum Arthropoda; class Insecta; order Diptera; family Anthomyiidae; genus Delia; species Delia radicum. The sequence goes on along the minus strand of CM037854.1, from coordinate 36,348,631 downwards.
TACTAACTTATTTTTTTGAGTGTACGTTTTAAAACAATTTTGATATAAAAAATTCTTAAATTCTGTTCACGTTAGAAAAGGTGTTTACTATAAGAACGTGGTTAAATTATTATTCGGGGATTCCCCAAATTACTAAAATATTGAAGAAATATAACATTTCTTAAAAAAATGTGTTCACGTTTCAGAGCTATTGAACTTTGTTCACGTTTTGGAATAGTCAATATAAAAAAGTGTTCATGTTTCTGGGACGTTCATGTTACTGGATGTTCACGTTTCTGAGAGTCCATTGTACAAACTTTTTTTTTTGCAATAAAATAAACGAAACATAAAAATCTAACTAAGATATGTGTCCTTGTCTTTCGCTTTAGTCTGTCAACCTGCTGTGTAATTGTTTGCAATTTGACCACACTAGATTATTAATGTCTAATATTAATTAATTATATTATTATAATTATTAATCTCTATAAACATTTGGTTTACAAATACACATTTAATCTTTATTAAATTTAAATATTTTATTTTGTCTTTTATTTAATAAATAGACAATTACTTTCACAAGCCGGTGACAACGCAAAATTTAAGTTGTTTCAATCCACAATTTTGTTTTAAGTCTGAAAAACAGATACAAAAATCTTCCGAGTTTGATTTTTTTATATGTCGTTGTACTTTTGAGTCAATACTACATCTTGAAATGCCGTGACATCTAATTCATTCATTAATGTGCTAATCAGCACTATTTTTTTAGCGAAATAAATTAGTAAAAGATTATAATATTATATTATAATATTAGTAAAACATTAGTTCAGAACAGTTAAGTGCTGAATAAGTATAACTGAAGTTTTAGCTGAAAACATAATTTCAAGAAAAAATAGTAGTATACTTGATTTACAAGACGTTTTACTAACTTTTCTACTAACTTATTTTTTTCAGTGTAGTTGTCAAAAATATAAAATTTCTCTTAAAAAAATCTTCAACTAACGTTTTAAATCAAAAAAATCCCCAGTTCTCAATTGCAAAAAAATCAACAAAATTTTAGACAAACCCTGTGAGTCTATCACGAACAATACTAATTTATTTTCAAAGTAGAGACATCTATGTCGTTTTAAACTTTGTCCAGTAAAGTTTAATATTTTTGCAGACTTTTTGAAACTTTGTTATCATTTAAAAATAATATATTTTTTGAAAGTTTAACGAAATCCAAATAATTCCACATATTTTATTAAAAATCTTAAATTCTTTTTAAAATAAAGCCATAAAGGTTAATAGTGCACAAAATTTAACTTCGGATTTTGAGGGTTAACATGTGCATTGCTTGATAATCAATAACAACCTTTTTTATTTTAAATAAATGTCAAATTTGTAATTTTCCTAATCTATATCTTATATTAATTTCAAATATAACAATTGTAGTATACCAAATATTCTTACAGTTCAAGTCCATTATTTTAAAGTGTCATAATTCATGTTATCTCTATGTTTGCCTGGCGCTTCCCCTACTGCTCTTGTTCCTTATCCTGCTCTACTTTTTGGAAGAAGAAATTGCAAAATCAGCTAAAATTGTTCAAAACTATAAACATAACAAATTACAACAATTTATGAAACTCATGAGATACACCAACCATATGACACCATAATACACTTTAGACTAAGGACCAAGAGTGCTCCTTGCTGTGTACTAAGTACATACAAAAAGGAGTAAAGAATTGCTGAGTATAGCAAACAATAAACTGTTTAGCTATATATTTTGTTTTTGCTTTGTTTTTATTAAAAGGATAACAAGACAACAAAAGCCAAAATCATATCATCATAATATAAAGACGAAAGTTAAAAGGATAAAAATGAGCAAAATATTAAAATTTAATATTTTTATCAACAATGAAAAATCACATTTAACTGTTTTTTTTTCTGTTTTCTTTAAAAACCCGCTTATCAGTTGAAAAACAGAAAAACATACAACAACGAATACGATGAGTTGAGACAACAAACTCTGTCGTAGCAAGGACAATGATAAGTAAACACCATATTATAGGCAGGACAATGAAAATAATGGGGAATAGCATTTACTCACTTATAAATTTCAGTTAAAATGTATCAAGAAAATGAATGAATTTACAAAGGCTAGGCTATGAACACTTTAAAAACATACAATGAACAATGAATTTAAAACAGTTTAACATCATCAAGGATATTTTTTGTATTCATACATTTAGTAAGTATAAAAATAAAGATTGAAGACAAAAAATGATGAAGTTAAATGTATTTAGAATAATAGCATTATTATAGCTTTTACTATCAAAACAAATTTATATATGAACTACTTCAAAAAAGTTCGACACCTGTTGAAACTGACTGCAGATGCCATTTATTAATTAATGGCTTTTTAATTGAGAGCAACGATTGATAGACTACACAGAAAGAATTAGCCTTCATGATATTAATCAAATAATTTCTTGGAATTATTTTCGTAGATTCAATGAAGAACTTCATTATATCCAAGAAAATTTATTATTATAAAGAAATTTTTCATAAAATTTCATAGTTTCATAAAAAAAATTCATTAGATTTCATAAATTATCTCTTCATAGAAAATTTTTTTTAGAGCAATGAAATTATTTCAGACATAATTTTTTTTTTTTTTTCATAAAATTTCATTTATTTTAGCTTTAGTTTTAAGACTTTAATTTTAGTTTCAAGATTTAATTCTCAAGTGTTCATTCAACATATTTTATAAATTATTTCAATGTAGCCTTCTATTAATTTTGGACTTCAATGAAATTGTTTCATAAATTATATGAATAGTTTCATTGGATGAATTCCAATTCATTTTTTTAAGACATTCATGTAGAGTTTCATTAATTCCATAAAACTTTTCAATACTTTAGAATTTAATGTAACTGTTTTATATATTCTATGAACGCTTTATTGTCGGAATGATTCATTAGTTTTAGGAAGATTTTCATTAATTCTACAAACATTTCATAAACATTGACTTTAATAGATTTTATGAAAAGTTTCAATAGACTAGTTCCAGAGACAATTTTCATTAAAGCTATGAAGAAATTCATTGGTAAAGATAATTATGAAGAGATAATTTATAAAATCGAATGAACACTCTCAAATAAGAAAGTTAGTAAAGTCAGCAAAAAATTTTGCTGAGTCAGTAAAATTTTAGTCAGGAGGGTGCTTGCAAAAAAATTGTAAATGTCAGCAAAATCTTTTGCTGAAAATCAGCGAGCTGAAAATATAGTTTTTTTGTTTAGGGACATAAAGTAATTTAAATTTTCAAGTGATTTTTTTGCGGTGTTTTGTTGTTGATTTTGAGTTGTGTTTTTTTGAGTTTAGTTTTATGTAGTTTTTTTGTATAAATTTTATTGTTCGGCCCCTCGACCGGAAGCAGCGGGTCATACCCCCCCTGTCGTCCGTGAGCTAGTCGGACAAGGATGGCTGCTTCCGGTACGTAATGTCCAGGGTTTGGTGACAATATGGTTCAGCAAAAGTTTTGCTAAAACTAAGTAGATTAGAAATTTAAAAACCCTTGCTAAAATTTTTGCTTAATATTAGTAGACTGAAAAAAACTTAAAAAATTTGTAGAAAAATTATACTTTAGTTAATTCATTTGCTGAAAATCATAAAACTTATTTTTGTGTTTCTGTTTAAAATAATTTACAATACGTTACAAAATATAAAAATGTGCATACTCCCAAATTGAAAAAAAAAACAATAGAAATAATTATATATAACATAAACGATATTATCTTTGAGCTACTTACATCAATTATTGTCTAAATGATGCTATCTTTTAAAGGAATGTGCAAATGCCGCAGAGAATTATAGAAACGAAACGAAAAACTAACAAAATATAACATATACAACCCTTTTTTGCAATAAGAAAAAGAAATCAGAAAAATCTACCTAAGATGTATGTCTTTGTCTTTCGCTTGAGTCTGCCTACTTGTTGCATATTTGTTTACAATTTGACCACACAAGATTATTAATATATATAAACATTTAGTTTACAAATACACATACAATATTTATTAAATTTAAATATTTTATTTTGTCTTTTATTTAATTAATAGATTAAGTTGTTTTAATCCAAAGTTTTGTTTTATGTATGAAAAACAGATACCAAAATCGCCCATGGTTGATTTGTTTATATTATGTCTTACTAGAGCTGTACTTTTTAGTATAATATTCCTCGTCACTACTGCATCGTGACATGCCGCGACATCTAATTTATTCTGCGAATATCTTTCAGTCTGGTTGTCGTTCACACTATTAATGTGCTAATCAACACAATTTTTTTTAGCAAAATAAATTAGTAAAACATTAGTAAAATATTAGTAGGACATTAGTTCAAAACAGTTAAGTGCCGAATAAGTATAACTAAATGTTTAGTTTAAAACATAATTTTAGCAAAAAATTAGCTGACAAATAGTATACCTGATTTACAAGAAGTTTTACTAACTTTTCTACAAACTTATTTTTTTGAGTGTATGTTTGATGTAACCATAAAATTTTATGAAAAAAAGTTTACGGAAAATTTGTTAATAATAATCGGCAAAAAAAAATCGTGTTTTGCAAAATAATCGCTGGTTTTTTTAAGTTCTAATATATGACAAAAAAAATTGTATTATATTTTTATAACTTTTGGTGTATATATATTTTTAAATAATATAATAATATATATTTTTAAATGCAATAAACACAATGAGATCTACACTCAAAAAAAAAAATCCGTAAAGTTAGAAAAAAATTTAGTTGAGTCAGCAGAATTTTTTCTGGGACGATCCTTGCAGAAAAATTGGTAATATCTGCAAAAGTGCAAAAATAAGCTAGCTCACTGATTTACAGCAAAAAAATTAGTATATTCAGCAAATGTTTTGCTGACACTTAGTTTAATGCAAATGAAAATCAACTGGTTAAAATCAATAAAAAATTTTGCTGAAGCTTAGTCGATTGAAAAAAACTTTTTTTTTTTATTAATTAATAATCATATAATTACAAATTATATACTATTACCCTAACCGAGCACTAGCTACTATGGCCTTAGGCGCGTTGTAGCGAAAACAGACCAGTGCCTTTGGTGGGAATCGAAGCCACGACCCCCGCACTGATAAGCCAGCACGCTACCACCTAGCCTACCGGGGCGCACAAGAAAAAAAAAAAAAAAAAAACTATGAAACTTAGTATAACTTATTTACTTTAGTTAATTTATTTTGCTGAAATTTAAATCAAAGTTTTTGTGATTGTTTTAAAGACATATAAAAATTTCAGGACTTCCACGTAGTTAACATAATGCAATTAAATGAAAAATCTGTACGAGTATGTATGACGCAATTTTACATATTTTAATTGTAGATAATTCTTAAATTCAAAAAGAAATATTCAAAATATCGCTAAATATCATAAAATCATGATACTGGCATTTATTGTCTTGTACAGCCGGACCAAAGCGTTTTTTATATTTTATTTTTGCCTGCATCCTCAACTTATTAAAATATTGCTTTGTACATCAGCTCCTAAGTGTATTTTATTTTTGGCTGCATCTTCAATTTTCAAATTTATCAAAATATCATTCATTTAGTAATTTTTGAAATTAGTTTATTTAATTTATTTATTATTTTAATTATATTTTTAATATTCACAATTTTTATGTGCTCATGCGAGCTCGCGAGGCATGCCTTTGTTTGATGTGCAGTATAAAAAGAAAAAAATTTAATGAACGAAATCAATCTCCCTTGCATTTTGTGTAACTATTATGATGGTTGGGTTTGTTTGTACCTTTTTAATTTTCTCTACTTCGTCCAGACAAGCCGCGACATCAACATCTAGTGTTTTGACTTGCTATTAATGTATTTATCAGCACAATTTTGGTAGCAACATAACTTTGATAAACTTTAGTTCAAAATTAGTTTTTTGGCAAAAGCGTTTAAATAAAATTTTTTGCTGAAAACTCGATATCAGCAAAAAATTGCTGAAAGTTAGTTTAATATTTTAAATAACTAGACGTTTAACAAAATTTTCAACAAACGTTTTTTTTTTTTTTTGAGTGTAAAGATTGATTTAGCTTTAATTAAATCCAAGCAAAAACTGTAATTTTAATATTTTTTATTTGCTTAAAACTTAAAACCGTGATAATTTCTTGCGTCGTTATAGATAAATGATTAATGCGGATAGAGTTAGCACGCTTAAACATCGGCTAACACCCACACAAAAGTTTATTCACGTCATAGAAGAAAAAATTTTGAAAATATTTTGCCGCAAAGTGTTGAATATTTTGGAAACTCTTTATATATTTTTTTCAAATTTCTCACATTTTATCATTAATTTTAAGAATAAACACACGCAATTGTTTCTTCTATCATCCACTAAAATAGCTAATTTTAGACAATACATAAATATATATATATTTTTTTTTTCAATTTTACACATATTTCATATGAAAAGCACATGTATATTGTAAATGATATTTTGTATGTGTATTTGAGATATTTTTGTTGGAATTTGTGTGTACTAAATACCAGGCTCACAGTTTTCAATAGCAACACTATTCACTTTCTTGATTTTTGTTTAGTATAAAGAAAAAACACATAAAGATACAAACACAAACAAACAACAAGGACACTTTACTTAAATCCTTGATATATGTGGCACTTGTATTTGTTGTTGTTGTGGCTTTTGTGTAGTGTTTATATAACAACAGCAACCACCGACAATCATTGAAAAACAACAAATACTACTACACAAATACTACAAACAAAAGAAATACCCTGCAGGGAATGTGAGTAGTAAAACTGTAGTGTTGTACTAGTCACATTGTCACCAGTACTACTGACCAGCTATGCCCCAGCCAATGTAATCTACTATTGACATCTAACACAGGCTTGTCATTGAAAATCCACCAGTAGACCTTATCACTACTGACGTGGTAGTTCTTTTAGGACCACATGGAGACATTTGAACCACAGATTCACTAGTGCATTTTAGTAACTCTGGTCTACATATTTGGCGCTTCTCAGGCGATCCTGGAGCAAGATTTTTACAGAGGTTAAGGCGATACACTTAAACACATATATTTTTTGTCTGAAGGAAATTTTTTATTAAGAAAAGCTTAAATTACATAGTTTTTAAATAGAACCTTATACAACTAAAAATTATTTAAATCAGTCTGTTTTTAATATTATTTAAACTTATAAACTTATTTTCACTGCGAGCACGTGTTTAATCAACAAAAGAATATGATGCAATAATATGCAAGAAGAGAAAAACTGTTGCTCAGTTAAAAAAATATGTACATATTGAAAGAGCAAAATAATAAAAAACACAAACTGTCGACGACTTCGTTGACAGTGTCACCAGAAATATACTAGATCTGTTGTCTGTAGCTAGTTTCTACTCGTGCGTAGAAGGAAAGTTGTCGACTTTTTCACTAGTGCAGTTGTCGCTAGAAAAAAGAGTGTTGACAAAGGGACACTTGACCCCAGGCTGACTGCAGGGTACCAACAAGTATGTAGACAAGTGGAACAACAAGTTAGTTCTCGTATATTTGTGTTTGTGTGTGTTGGAATTTGATTTTTCGGCTAGGTTTTAATATGTTGTTATCCTGGTAGTTTAAGGTGTGTGTAAACATGTTGTTTATTCACTTTTGTATGTTTGTTGTAGTTAGCGATGTAGAAAAATTGTTTTCAAACCATGGTTATACAAACTTTGCCAGTTGGAAATCATGTGAGGATACACTCACAATATTTTTCCGTTAAGACTACTGAATACACACATTAAATTAATTGAAAATTAGTTAAAAAAAAGGCCTACTTAACTTTCGTTAAAAACAATTGTATTTTTTAGTTTATTTTTAACTGTTGAAAAATTAATTGACAAAGTCGATAAAAACAATAGATTGTTTTCCTTTATTTCAATATTCAATATAATATATCAACTTTTTGTTTTAAATAGAAAATTTTAACTGAATATTTTAACTATTACCGAAAGTCCATTTTTTTGTGTATTTTGTTTATTGAATAACATACAGAAAGTTAAAAAATATATTTCATTGATAATTTAACTGTATATTCCATTGAAACAACTTTAACGATTAAATTTGAAAATACACTGGCGGTCATAAAAACCGCACCAGTGAAAGACACAAGGATAACTGTGTAGTGAAAACAGTGAAGTTTCCAGAAAGCTAGATGGTGTAGGGCTGTTTTTTCTATTTTATCCGGGGTCCCTTATTCCATATTCAAGGAACTGTAAACGCTGAAAAATATGGACAAATTATTAGGGACCAATTACTGCCAGCCATTGTGGAACATTTATCGTACAGTAATGAGTTTGTTTTCCAGGACGATTCTGCGCCATGCCATCGTGCCAAATCGGTAAGTAATGGCTTTTTAGTGTTAATTAAGAACAAAAAGAATAAAAAAAATTAAAAAAAAATAATATTAATATTAATTTTTTTGCAGATTAAAAAAGTGTTGACTGATATCGGAATTCGCCAAATGGATTGGCCCGGAAACTCGCCCCATTTAAATCCAATAGAGCACCTCTGGCACATTATTAAACGAAAAGTAGCCGATAATAAGCCAGAGAGTAAAAAATCGCTTGTTGCTGCTTTGGATAAAGTCTGGTACGAAGAAATTACCGATAATATCCTCCAAGTCCTTGTTGACTCAATGACATCCAGAATAGAGGCTGTAATAAAGGCAAAAGGAGGAGCAACACGATACTGATATTTTTTTTTTTTAGTTCTAGTGTTAAGTCAGTATAACTGAAAAAAAAATCCTGAAAAACTTTGAATAACTTTAAGTTTTATTTAATATTTAGCAATATTCATAACAATGTGAATTTTCTTCAATAATTTTATTTTAAATAAAAACTAGTGAAACTTTCCTTAAATTTGGTACTTTTTTAATATTGTCCTTGGTTTGGTCTTAAAAATAATTAAAAAATATATCCTTTTAACAAAAATCGATTTTAACTGTTTTTATAAACAATACTCTACAAATTTCTCAGTGGTGCGGTTTTTATGACCGCCATTGTAACTATTGAACTTTTATGGAAAAGTTCTTGTGAGTGTAGGACATTATTAAGGGGTTAAAAAATCAATATAAACAACAACATGTAAACATAAAAAAAAAAAAATAAAGAAATGGTTTATAAAAAAAATATTTTTACGATAGAAAGACACAATATTAAATATTATTCTTCTAAAAATAATAATTTAAAATTCGAACTACTATGGCAGCCCTGGTGGCCATTTTATTATAGACAATTTTTGTAAACGCCAAATTAAGTGCCATCATGGTGACATGGCTATTTATCTGAGAATAAACATTTTAATTTTGTATTTATTACACACAAAAAAATGGCTTAGTTCCTGACGTAGTTGGATTTTAAAATTTTTTATTTGCATTAAAATAGTACTACGGTAAACTCAAAAAGTAAAAAACAGCAAAACAAAACGCTGGTTTTTTACAGTTATATTAGTTTTTTGTTTTTATATACATCGAGATTATTTTTATGTTATTTGCAATTTATAACGAGCTTTCAACCTCTGTATATTTACAAAAATAAAGAAAATCAAACATATTAGCTTGGTTGATACTAGTATTTCGATCTGGCTAAAGATCTCATCAGAACCCGAAGTTTTAGAAAAGCTAGAGAATCCATAATAGGCAGAACTTTAACAAAAAACCTATTAATAATCAATTTTGCTCCATTTTTGTCTTCTTAGTAATCAAGCACGTGGTTAGGTCTTTTCCTAACAAGCATCATGACGTTACTAAACTTTGAAGACCAAAAATGTTCTATTTATATAAAAAATTTTAAGTGTGTACTCTGGCTCAAGTAATATTTTTTACAGTTATATAAGTTTTTTTTGTTTTTATATATTTTATATTTTTGGATTTATTATCAAAAAAAAAAATAATACACTCGAAGAAAAAAAGGTTACAGAAAAACTTGAAATTGTTACAGAAAATTTTGCTAATAAGTATTGGAGCAGATCGTTTTGCTAGTTTTATCAAAACGTGACTGTAATTATTTAGTAAAGTAAAAGTAGAACCAAATTTGAAAAATTTACTAAAATTTAGTAAAATTTTAGTAAACTCTTAATTGTAATCGATTTACTAAATATTAGTGAAATTAACGTAGTAGCAAAAATTAGTAAAAATTACTAAATATAAGAAAATTTTTTGAAAAATAAAAATGAAAATAAGACTGCTGAAATCAGCAAAAAAAGAGTTTACTAAATATGTGCCATATTACTTTTGCTATAATAATAAATTTTTGTTTACTTTTTGTATTGGAATGGAGCCTTGTTACTTTTGATATAATTAGAAAGTTTTGTTTACTTTTTGTATTGAAATGTTCCAGCTCAAATTTGCTATGCAAAAGTAGTTATATCTAGTCATATATAAAATGATTTTGTCATATCTTTGAATGGAGTCATATAACTGCAAATACATCTGATAATTCTTATTAAGAGAATTTTTTATGTGGTAACTGTTATTACTACAATTCTTTAAATCTTACTCCATAAACACTACAACATCTTTCAACACGTGAGTTTGGGCTTAATTCCGGGAATTGCACGTGAAAGTAGCCCCAAAAATATGAACTTCTGCATCATTCATTTTGTCAAGTCGGCTACAGTAATAGTTTAATGGTCATACGAATTTTTTGGCTCAAGGCGGATTTTTAGCACTTTTTATATATTTTAACATAACCGTGTTAAATTTTTCATATTTTATATTTATATTTTAACATAACCGTGTTAATCTCGGTATACCGTACGGAATATATCTTTTGTGTCTGAAGCAAAGTTGCAGATATTGATTAGAAGAAAAAAAATCGCAAAAATCACAATTTTTCTCCATTTTTCACCTTTTTTGCTCAATAACTGGATTACAAATCCACAAATATGCTGTTTTTTTCTGTATAAACTTTATTTTGCATGAACATAAAAATTGCAATTTTTTTTTTTTTAGTGTAGCCACTAAAATACAATTTTGTTTAGGTGAGATTTCGCTCAATTTCGGGTTTTTCGAAAACTGAAAATCGTCAATTCTCCTTAAGTAAAAGCAAAGTAAGTTTTCGACTGTGTCTTGGTAAGATAAATAACACGGAAAACGACCTAGCGTGGGTTATATTTCTTGTTAAGTACATTAAAAATTGTGTCAAAAAATTTCAGAAACACCCTCAAATTCAGAAGTTATTCTAAAAAAAAACCGTTTTCAGTGATGTTCGTCAACTTATCGACCTGTAACTCAAGTCAGTTTTTGTCCGATTTAAATTTTTTTAACGGAATTGGAAAGAAAACTGATTACGCTTTAAAATGACGTGCATTTTTTGTAAGTTATAAGTATTGTTGTTGTTAAGAATATCTACAAAAAAAAAAAAAACGAAAATTATAAACTTTGTTGATTTTAGTAGCTTTTCATTGCTTATTTGAATACGAAAGTTTATAAAAATGTATACCAATGTGTAAAGAAAATTTAGTTCTTAATATGGTTTTCATTTTTCAAATCGGATGAAAATTGTAAAAGTTATTCAACTTTTCATTAACACCTGTTTTTAACTATACATGTTAACTTAGGTTAAGCTATTTGTAAGTCAAGTGGTTTACCAAAAGAAGAGTCTGCAAACCCAAAATTTTTACTTTAGAAAAAGTTTAGTAACTTTTGCAAATATAAACCGATTTTAACAAATAATATTTCGTTTTTTCTATATAAAATTGTCTTTAAAATACAGTGAAGATGGGGTTTCATTGAAAAAAATTAAAATAACTCTTGTTGAATAAAAAATATGAGAAACTTTTGATAAACACTTACCTAATTTCTTGGAATATATGTTTTATGAATACATTTCATGAAAGCTTAATTCTTTGCCTTTCCAAAACTGTTTAAAATGTTAAAATCGGTCAAAAAATGTGTAAGTTACAGGTACTAAGGTGCAACGACCTACCCTAAAACAGTTTTTTGAAAATAACTTAAAATTTTAAGGGTGTTTCAAAATTTTTGAAAACGGTTTTTGTATGTCCTCACCTAGGCCTACAACCGCCACTAGGTCGGTTTTCAAGTTCTGGCAAAAAGTGTTTTTTTGTAGCAGTGTGTAATTTATGCCTAAACTTATTAATTTTTATGGATTCGTTTTCGAGATTAGTTCTAAACCTATTTTGGCCCATATCGCCTAAAGTAGTCCACGAAACAAAATTTAGAAGATCATATTGTTTATTTTTCGTACCGAACACGTGGTTTAAATTTCATTGCAAAAAAGCTTAGCCCTGTTTCAGGGTTAAGATGTTAAGAAATTCTATCAAAAAGAAATTTTATATAAAAATGTTAAATCAATATTGCCAAAGAAATTCTTCCTTTCATACGAAATCTTATTCCATAATTTAAATTCCTTACAATGTTCTTAAAGTATTGAACTACCAACATATTTTTCACATTATCTCATGTTTGAAAACAACATTCATTAGCTCGAAACATATAGTTTTCTCATTAACTGATAAAAATAAAATTTTTTTTTGTTCTTGTTATTGCATTATATCTTTATTTAGTAGTTTATACGAACAAATAAACTTTAAGTTAACGTAAATATCTTAACCACAAATCTAAGTCATACTTCGACGTAGTCATGTAAGTGTTTTAACGTAAATTGTATTGATTTATTTAACTTTGTAATGCATATTCTATACAAACATACAAAAGCAACAACAACAACAACAGCACAATCATAAAGAATCTTTTTTATATGTAGTAGTTATCAAAACCCATACTTATGAAGAGAGTAGTGGAAGTCAAATATTCACATCTAAATTTTATATCCTAAGAGCCTGTGTAAGGTAAAAGTTTTTCCATACATATTTTTGCAGTACAAGAAAAAAAACAAACAGACAAGGTTGTTGCAACTTGTTTGGAGGGGGGGATATGAAAAGAAAAAAGTAGAGGAGAAGACAGGCGAAAAAGAAGAGTAGTGAGTAGAGTGGTAGGTTCCCAAAAGATTGAAATGATAGATATTTAGTTACTGTACTCATATGAATATAAACTTTTATATGTTGGTATAGGTGTATTTAATGGAAGTTTTGTATTGAAAGTTTTTTTTTTTTGTAGTTTTAGTATTTTTCTTTTTTTTGTAGTTAGTGATGTGCCACAATTGATAAGAAACAATAATTTCAACGTTTTATCACACAGAAAGTAAGAAAAGAATACTGAAAAAAAAATTAAAGTTTTTTTTAATGCGGCTGATATTTTCTGCAGCTGGCTGATAAACTGCTATTACAATACAATAACACTACTACTACTCATACTATTATTTGCAACTACAGTTGCTGACTTTTTAAGCTTCTTATTGCTACTTTCTGCCACTGCTTACTGGCAGAGTTTAAAAGAATGACATTTTGGGGGGCGAAGAAATGGGGTCCCACATTTCTTCGCCCACTCTAATATACCACTATGTAGGTATATTAGAGTCAGGCGCCGTTCCAGGGGGACGGGGAAATGAAAATTTCCTTTCCCAAAACAAAATAATATATTTCAATACAAAAATGTAAGAAAGATTACAAAATTAATTGAATATACTCTAAGTTCCCTCCCCAAAACATTCTCCTGGATCCGCGACTGATTAGAATGCCCCTGAAAATGAAGATAAACATTATTTATTATTATTCCTAAAATATTTCGGTTCTATCGATAACATCCCGTGAGCTAAACCGTTGCTTTCTTTTTTGGTATTTAAGTAATATTTTTTTCTTTATATTGCTTTTTAATTTTATTTTGTTTTTTTTTTGTTCAATGTTGTTCAATTTTTTAATGTTAAAATTTTGAATGTTAAAAAGAGATGTCTTATAAAGCGTGTTTTTTTTAGAGTGTCACAACTTTGAGTTGGCATCACTGCTTTATTTGACTTTTGTTTAGTTTGCTATGAAATTTCATTATGAATCGACTAACACCAGAGCAACGCGTGTAACGAGTGCAAATTGTTGAAATTTTTAATCAAAATAATTGTTCTATTCGTCAAACTCATCGTGCACTTCTTCCATTTTATGGCGTACATAATCGTCCTTCAGATTAAGCCCATTTTTGGTTGAATGAGTATAAGCAGAATTGTCGCATTTGGAGTGAGGAGAATACACAAGCCTTTGTCGAAACACCATTACATCCACAGAAAACTACTGTTTGGTGCGCTTTATGGGCTGGCGGAGTCATTGGCACATATGTCTTCAAAAACGATGATGGTCAGAACGGTATAGCAACATGATTCGAAATTTTTTCGTACCTCAATTAAGTGGCTTAATCTTGCTGATATGTGGTTTGAACAGGACGGAGCCACATGCCACACAGCGGGGCGCTATAATTGATTTACTCAAAGAAACTTTTAATGAAATATAATTTCACGTAATGGCTCAATTAATTAGCCACCAATATCGTGTGATTTAACCCCATTGGATTATTTTCTTTTGGGGTTATGTTAAGTCACTTGTCTACGTCGATAACCACAAACAATTGAACACCTGGAAATCAACATTCGTAGAGTTATCGGCGAAATGCGGCCACAAATGCTGCGAAAAGTTGTTGAAAATTCGTGTTCCAGATTGATGTTCCGTGGCTGCCACATGGCAGAAATCATATTTAAACATCAATTTCACAAAATTTTCTTTCCAATAAAGCCCGTTTCGTTGATATTAAAAATATATTTCCTTGTTTTATTATGATTTAAACTTGTGCCACTCAAACGATCTAACAAACGATTGAACAAAATTGTCAAAGATCGATTGAACTAGAAGAGCGACCAAGTTCATTCAGACCAATCGAACTTTAAAGAGCGCTCACACAAACGAACTAGATGGCCCAAGTCTATTGGGTGTTTTTGACAAATGTGTAAGAAATATAAAATGTTTGAATTCTCATAACTTTTGAACGCGTCAACAGAAAATTAGAAACTTGATATAAAATAAATATATTCACAAAGTACGCTACGAAAAATTTCTACATTTATTGCAACGCATGGGAAAATCGATATGCATTATAAACATTAGACCATGTATAGGTAAACTATGTGCTCAGATTTTCGTTATCACATCCTATGTCCTTTCAGCGATAATTATCGCTGGTATTCCAAAAAATTATGAGTAGTAATATTTCAGGACCAATAAGTTTAAAAATGTCCTTTTAAAAATTTGATCCTTCAATATCCTTAATTGTTTTCATTAAGTTCGTCACAACAAAAATCCATGGTAAAGGTTTGACTGTACTATAATAAGTACTTAAATTTCAGCTGTTTAGCTTTATTAGTTTAGCATTATTAAACATTTTAAATATCCATGTAAATACAAACAAAATTTTAATATATTATATTAAGCTTTTTACATTTGATTTTTGTTTTTACAGGACTAATTCAAATGTTTGTTATTGCTAAACTAATAAAGCTAGAGACATGCAATTTGTTTCAGTGTAGTCAAACCTTTAACATGAACAGTTTCTTTTGACGAACTTATTTAAAATAGTCAAGGATATTGAAGGATCAAATTTTTAAAAGGACATTTTTAAACGTGTAGGGTCTGAAATATTTCGACAAATAATTTTGTGGAATATCCGAGTTAATTATCTTTCATTTGATATCCTTATTGGCATCATTTAATGAGTGAAAATATTAAAATAGTTTTTTTTTTTAATAATTTAACTCTAAATGTCCTTAAGTATGGTATATGATGTGATAAATATCAATGATACTTTCGGAAAAATTTCGTTTTTTTGGAACCCCTCCGATTCCCAGCTTGTATATGTTGTAAGTGATACTTAGAGTTAATTGCAAAATGAATTTCATTAAGGAAATTATTTTCCAGCTACGTTATGATAAATACTGTATATTAATTCAAATATTGTATATTTGTTACATATTTGTTAAAAACCGACATATTAAACGCAAACTACACCGACGTAGCTAGACCATTAAATAAAACTAGGTTTTTTAAAACAAATTTATATAAGCCTTTGGTTGAGCTTTTCCAGCGATTATGATTATTAGGATGGTCTATTTTTCAATTTCTTTCGGAAATTTTCTTAAGGGTTCTCAAAAGTTAACAATTTTATGATAGTCATCCACTTCCATTATTTTTTAAATCTTCTGAGTGAACTTTTTTAAACATTAATAAAAATTTGTTTTTTACAAGTTTGTTATAATTTTTATTAAAAATTATGTTTTTTGTGCAATGAAAATGAAAATTATTCAAGTTCGAGGCCATATACTCTATATTTCTTCATTAGGATATTGTCCTAACAAATAATCTATAGAGTTTTTTTGTTTTCAAATTTATTATTTGACCCTTTCAGGAATGTGTTGATAGATCTATTTCGGGAATTTTCTAGGTTCCCATCATCAGAACACGTTTTGAAAGCGGTTACAATCCCATGCCAAACATCAAACATACATATGAACTAGTTTACTCACTACATGAGAACTAATATACATATGAGTTTGAAGTTAAAGATTATAACCATTGCTCAAAAAATAAATTGAAAACTTGTTTGATGTGCGAGATCCACCTCTGGTGGATATTCAATACACTTTTTTTTTTTTGTTTCTCTCTCCTTTTTATATTTTGTTTACTTTGTAAGCAAAACAGGGGAAGTAAACTTGGCGGTACTCTGCCTTTTTTTCCAAGTTTGTTATAATTTTTATTAAAAATTATGTTTTTTCGACCTTTAATTGTGCAATGAAAATGAAAATTATTCAAGTTCGAGGCCATACTCTATATTTCTTCATTAGGATATTGTCCTAACAAATAATCTATAGAGTTTTTTTGTTTTCAAATTTATTATTTGACCCTTTCAAATGTGAAACATATTCAGTTTGGTATATAATTTAACCATGAATCGACTTACAAACGAACAACACTTGCAAATTATTGAATTTTATTATCAAAATTCATGCTCGGTTAAGGAAGTGCATCGTGCACTTCTTCCAATTTGTGGTCAGTTTGGGCGACCTTCTGAGGCGGCTAATAGGAATCTTGTGATTAAATTTCATACCAAATTTACATCATTGGACATTAAACTACCAATACTCATACGTAGAGTGCGGACAGAGGAAAATATCGCAGCTGTATTCGCCAGTGTTGTTGATGACCGTGAATTATCGATTCGGAGCCGTTCGCAGCAATTGGGAATCTGTTACTCCACTACGTGGAAAATTTTGCGGAAGGAGTTGGGTGTAAATCCTTTTAAAATACATCTGGTGCAAGAATTGAAGCCACACGACCTACCACAACGGCTAGATCCACTTTTTTTATCGGAAAATTGTGTTCAGCGACGTATTGGACCGTACTTTTTCAAAGACGACGAAGGCAGGAACGTTGTTGCGAATGGCGGGAGCTACCGTGCGATGATTACAAAATTTTGTTTGCCCAAAATAGAAGAGCTAGACTTGGGTGACATGTGATTTCAACAAGACGGTGCCACATGCCCCATAGCACGCGAAACAATAGCCCAATTGAGAGGCGAGTTTGGTGAACAGTTTATTTGACGTTTGGCGCCGGTCAATTGGCCGCCTAGATCGTGCGATTTAACGCATTTAGACTATTTTTTGTGGGGCTATGTTAAGGCTCATGTCTATAGGGACAAGGCCGCAACGGTTGACGCACTTGAAGAAGTTATTCGTGAGATACCGGCCGATATGTTGGAGAGAGTATGCCAAAATTGGATCCAACGTATGAACCATTTGAGGCGTAGCCACGGTCAACATTTACATGGAATCATCTTTAAACATTGAATTATATAGACCGACTCAAATAAAGATTTCATACATTTCTCTAAATATTATGTGTTTTTTTTAAAATCAAATTGGCAAGCTCTTAAAAAACCACCCCTTATGAGTGTACGTTTTGGATTGTGACCATGTACAAAATTTATTTTCTAGAAAACTAAGAGTTTGATACATCATTTTTAAATAACTTTAGGTTGCTAAACAAGAAAATTAAAAAGTGGCTGATAACGCACATTTTTCGGCCTATTTACGCCAGTGGCGAACTATAAAGAATTTTGGAAACAGAAAAATTATGTAAGCTCCATATTTACTACGGAAATATTTGAATCAAGTTTTTCTAAAATCAGAAGAGGTAATGTTAAAAATGTCGTTTATTTTGTGCTTGTTATTATTTTTTATTTTTGTTTACTGCGTTTAAACTATTCAATTCGTTTTTGAACTTTTTATAATCAGTTTTCAAAAAAAAAAAAACACAATTATTATTTTTATGAAATCATTCTTTTAATTCTTTAAAAGAAGTAAAGTTGAAAATGTCGTTTATTTTGTGCTTATTATTTTTTTATTTTTGTCTACTGCGTTTAAACTACTCAATTTGTATTGACAATTATCGTTTTTGTGTTTTTTTATAATTGGTTTTATAAAAAAAAATCAACTATTTTTATAATGAACTCATTCTTTTAAAGTTCTTTTATTGCAAAAATATCGATTTCTACATATTTTGCTACTATAATACTAACATTTTTCGTTACTGTCTTAACAATTTTACGTTTTCATTTATAACTATAGAAAAATTCCAACTTTTTTTAGCATGCGTTTTCTGTTTTTATTAAAGTTCAGAACATTTGTATGAACTTTTTTTTTTTTTTTTGTATATATTTCGGCTTTTATTTATTTTTTATTTATATGGTGATCTTTTGCGAGTGATTAATTAAGATTGATTGATAAAAAAAAGCAAGCGTACACACGATATGTGTGTAGTCGGTAGGTATGTGTGTAATTTTTCAAAGTTTATTTTATACAACCAAATACGACGGCCGATATGAATGAGTATGAGTATGGCTGCCAATAAATTGTGAAATATATTTAATGTGCGTTGGCTACCCTTGTTGATTGTATATTAACCTACTAGTCGTGCTAACCCCCTCCTCTTCACCAGCTTCTTTTGCTGCTAAAGCTGTTATACTTGCTCCTCTTACTCCCCCCCCCCCCTCTTACTCCTCGCATTTATTGCGATTAATAGGTAGATTAGAGAGTAACTCACCTTTAAGCAGCATGACTGTTTTGTTTTCAGTCGATACATTTTCCACGCATTTTATTTGTATTTATTGTTGCTACCTTTTATGCCACAATAGTCATAAAATATAAAAAAAAAAAAATCAACCGTATAAAGCTTTAAATTGAGATCTCATTTGTTGATAACTGAATTGCTTTTTTTTTTAGAGATTTTTACTTTTTGATATATGAAATGAGATATAAACGTAAATATGTATAAAAATCACCTAAGTGGGTTTTTGCTGCTGAATGGTTGGACATACGCAGTTTATTGAAAAAAAAAAAAATACGTTATTTTTAAAAATAAACAATGAAAACAAGATTTATACAATCATAGGCTGTAATTAAAAAATAAATCGATAACAACAATGTATTTGAAAACTAATCAGGATTTCAAATAATAATAAAAGTACACTTAAAATAATAATAATAATAAAAGTACACTTATTTTCTGTTACCGATTTAAGTTTATTTAGAAAGTTAGATTAGATTATATGGCACTATGCACCGCGACCAACTTAGGTCTTTTGTGCTGCCTAAAGTTACCCTAAAGATTCAAGCTACCTATAAAGCCAATAATCCTATTAGGCAAAATCTTCATAATGTCCGAAGGGAGACAAAGCGATCGCCTAGAAACTTGGCACGCCTTTCACAAAGCCTCGGACATTCGCAAAGAACATGCTCCGATGTCTCAGCTACCAGTTCGCAAAACCTACACTCATCCGTGTCCGAAAGACCCCTTTTGCGCAGGTGGTATCTGAGATTGCAGTGTCCAGTCAGGTAAGACACCAGGGTACTCAAGTCACCCCTCCCGAGGGACAAGAGTCTCCTCGATCCTGCACTGGAAAAAGAGGTTAATCTCTTAGCCTGTCGTTGGCCAAGAGAGTTTTCCCAATAGAGAGAGAATTCTGATTCCCTCCACGACCCGAGCTTCTCCCTAACATACCCCAAAGGTATACCACAGAATGGTTCAGGGCCAATATAGGGCCTTCGGGCCCCGCAATTAGCAAGACAATCTGCCCTCTCGTTGCCCTCATGCCCCTCGTGACCAGGAACCCACCCTAAGGTAAGCGAGTTGCGCCCGCCAAGTCGGTTAAGAGCCAGAATGCATTCCATGACCAGACCAGATGACACCTCATAGGACATTAAAGCCCTTAATGCCGCCTGACTGTCAGAAAGAATATAGATGCGAGATCTAATAGTGCCCCTTTGTAGACACTCCTCCGCGCAGACACAGATATCAAAAATCTCTGCCTGAAAAATGGAGGGGTATCTACCCATGGGTAAGGCCCGTTGGAAACCTGGTCCATAGACAACCGTACCAGTGTCACCATTCGCATGCTTTGAGAAAGTTATACGTAAAATTTGTTTTCAAATGAAGAATCAATGAAAATGCATAGAGATATGTATATTTTAAACTTTTTCTATCGGTAGTTTAAAAAACAAACTATAGAAATATTCACTTAGAATACTATTTAGGTAAAAACCACTGCAAATGTAGTTAAAAACAAATGAAATTTCACTTAAAGAAAGGACGACTTACAGTGGTGTTCAAAACATTTGCAACTGAAATCATGGATTAGGTAATTATAATTTTTTTGATCAAAAAGTTTGTGGTATAAGTTTTTGTTTTTTTTTTATTAAATTCAGTTATAGCATATTATTTTACAAATACAAAAAAAATTATTCATAACTTCTCAAAAATAAAAAAAGTAATTTTAACAAAATAAGTCGATAGTGCAGTATTCAAAACATTTGCAACTCTTAAAGTAATTAACAGGAAATACAAACAATGGTTTTAACGCTCAGTATTTTGTAGCGTAGCAATTATTTTTTATAACTTCTGAACACCTCTTAGGCATTGAGGCAATGAGCTTTTTAATATAATCGTCAGAAATTTCATTCCACTGCTTCTCCAACTCGACGAAAAGTTCATCACCATTTCGGAATACTTTATTGCCTATATTCCGTTTTACAATCATCCACATGATTTCAATCGGGTTGAGATTGGGAGATTGAGCCGGCCGCGACATGATATTAATTTAATTTTCCTGCAGCCAAACTTTTACAACCCCTGCCGTGTGTTTTGGGTCGTTGTCGTGCTGGAAGGTCCATGAGAGTGGCATTTCCCATTCAGCATACGGAAGCATAACTGAACTCAAAAGGTCTCTATAGATTGTGGCCGTCATTGTGCTAATAATGCGGTGAATTGGGTCAATCCCATTCCCCGAAAAACACCCCCAAACCATAATGTTTCCAACTGCGTTGTGTATCTGGGATTAAAATTTCGCCTCGTGGTCTTCGAACATTGGCTCTTCCATCTGTTCCCCGGAGGTTAAATTTAGACTCATCTGACCACAATACATTTTTCCATTACTGTTGAGTCCAGTTTAAATATGTGCGTGCAAAGTCAAGCCGAGCTTTTCGGTTTTTTTTCCGACACAAACGGTTTTTTTTGTACATCTATAACTTCTAAGACCATATTCTTGGGATCTTCTTTTAATGATGGGAAGACTGGCATCTATTAAAAGTTCAGTTTTAGCTTCTCTGGGAACTGCTTTGGGATATTTCGTAAAAAAATTCTTGATTTTCCGATCTTCTCTTACAGTTGTAATACGGGGTCTTCCACCTTTATGAGTTGTGTGGATGTTACCACTATTAACAATGCGGCAAATCGTTGATTTTGGAACGGAGTACTTTATAGAAATTTCTTTTTGGGAAAATCCATTTTGAAAATCATTTAAAACTTTTGATTTAAAATCAGAATTGTATTTATTTCGCGCCATTTTTTACAAAAATTATTCTTACGATGTTTATGCTTCCAACAGCTTATTACAACTATTAAAGAACAATAATTATAATAAATTTGTTTAAAAAATGTTACGGCCTGAATCCCATATTAAAAAGGAATGCGATTACCGTCATATCCTAGCATTTGTTAGTATAAATTGTTTCGCTAAGAGTAAGAATAATGAGAGTTGAAAATGTTTTGAACACCTGCATTTTGAATACATCTATTATTATTAATTTTTTTGTTGTTTTAATTTAACGGAATTAATTTTTTTATTTGTTTAACATAAAACAATGTATGAAGAATATGTAAAAAATACATTTTAGTAACTAAGTGTGATTTGAAGAAAATAAATCAATGAAAACAACAAATGCGATCTCAGTTCCAAATGTTTTGACCACTACTGTACATTTCAGTAAATTCAACTAACATTGTCATTTGTTTTTTAATGTTCAAAATATGAACCACAATTGTTGTAAAAATAAACCACATATGTTAGTAAAAAATAAACAAACATTTATTTTTTTAATTTTTTTAAATAACAGAAAACTACTGTAAAAAATTAATGTAAAATCATAAAACAGTCATTTGATGTGGTTTGTTTTTTAGATGAACTACAATGTTAACATTAAAAAATAAAGAAACTGTATTACAACCCAAACAACTAAATATTTTTAAAGCATAAATTCCCTGAGTGTAGGTACTTTCGTTAGTAGTAAAATATTGTTAGTAAAAAAATTAAAATAATCGTTTTTTTTTTAAGGTTTTGTCCCTTATATATTGAAGGTTGTTTTAAAATACTTTCTGTTGTTTTTACTACTTTTATCGGTTTTTTAAACTATGTTTAAAAACACGTAGCAAAATGATTGAATCAGGCACCGGAAAACGTTTTATTAGTGTTTTTTTTTAAATAAATATCAAATAAATTTAAAACGTATTTATAATTTAACAGAAAAGAAAAAAAAAAACAAATAAAAATCAAATATACTTTAAATTAAAAATATCCCTCAAGTTTAAAATCGAAAAATATCTTTAGGAAAAATATTAAAGTTGAAAAAATTATTTTAAAAAATAAAATGTTTTTTAAAATATAAAACCTTTTAAAATGTTTTTTACTTTTCATCTTTTGTTTTAATTCTAAAACTATAAATACAGGTATTATTGTGGAATGTTGGTTTGATTGCAGTAAAAATCATACCATTTGAGTGCATTTTTTTCTTGCTAAAATTTTCTTTTAAATTTTAATATTACAAAAAAAAAAAAATGCATAAAAAATTTATAAATTAATTATTTTTATTATAAATTAATAAAAATAGTTTTGCAAAATAAACATTTGCAAGTAAAAAGTTCTGAGCACTTTGCATTATTCGCTCATGGTTGAACTTTTTCTGAAAGTGCCCATACAATAAATGTGTCAGTTAAAGTTCCAGTTAGTAGCTAACGTGTCATTGTGAAAATCAGGATAAGTAGATTTACACTGACCAGTAGTAGTTTCTGAAAACTTTTTGCGTTTACTTTATCAAATTCTATAGAAATATTGAACAAAACAACAGAAGTTTTTAAAAACTACAAGTATTTGATTGCTGGCCAAATTGTGTTCTAGTTTTGAAAAAAAGTAAAAAGCAAAATTAAAATATTGTTCAATGCAATTTCGTTATTTTCGTAAAATTAGTCAATTCTTACCTAAACTGAATTTCGTAGAATAAACGAAATATTCGTAAATATTACGAAAAAAATAAGTACGAAAAGTTTTTTTTCGTAAAATGTTGCATAGATGTTTTTCTGTGTATGAAACCACTAAAACATATTTTTGTTCAGGTTCTTACTTTAAAAACAAAAATCAAAGAATTCCAATAGTATGTAAGTTTGAAGAGCCCTATATTAGCAAGTTGTTAATGACTTAACATATATTATAGGATGATCATTAGAGTGTCCCTTAAAGTTTAATGTTAGAAATGTTGAGACGCTACCCTCTAATTTTTTATTATTTGTCTTGAAAATAACTCATGTGAAATTTTACGCCCCTACGACCACGCCTTCCCTACCCGATAGGGCCTTAAAGATCAAAACATGCGTTTATATGGGAAAAAGGGATATTTTTTTTAGTTTTTGCTGTTTTTTTGCAATATTGCAATAGTTTTTACTCTAGATGATAAATTAATCGAGATTAAGATAAAATTATATATTCAAAAAGGTATAAAAATCCAAAATCGGTTAAGAATTACCTCGGTAATAAATAATGCCCCAGACCACTAATGTGCCAAATACCACTTCAGCAGAAATTCGAGCTCAAATTTTAAACGTTTTTAAAATTGATTACTGAAACATAATTTTTTTTATTTAATACACTCATAATTGTGAGCCATAAAAGAAGTTTTTTTTTATGGCGTTAACCTGTCCTACGGTGATGTCAAAAACGAACAAAATTTTTCGGGTGTTTTTCAAATCTCCAATTTCAAATTTTAAAAAAATTTGTTCAACAAAATCGAAAAAATTTAGATTTTTATTGCTTAAACTTGTTTAAAACATCTAAGAGATTAAAAATAAAAAAATTAGAAATATCCCCCAGTACACGTGGGTAGGGCAACGATTTAAATTTTACGGATTTCGGGGAAACTGTGTTTTTTAGTAATAAAAAGGCTTATTTGTTGCCATAAAATATTTTAAATCAAAAATTAGCTACTTTTGTAACTTTTATAGTTTTATTTTATAAGCATTACTCAAAGTTAAAATAAAACTATTTCCAACATTATTAACCCATGTGGACCTGCGACCCCATGTGACCCCAGACTTATTTATTTCAATTTTCAAAAAACCTTAAAGATTTTCTTACTACTTTTGAATTTTAAGAAACGTGATGTAAAAAATAATAACAGAATATTTTTAGATTAAGTGCCAATTTTGGACATATTGAACAACATTAACCCGTACCGTGCCGCATTCAGATCCAAGGAGATACTGTGCGTTTTTATATATATTTGAACAAAAAGTATTTGAATTCTTTTTTTACAAACCTGGCTAAAACCATTCGATAAATAAAAATATTCTGTACTTAATTAACCCAAAGATGACTTGAATATAATACATTTGTAATTTTGCGCTTCTACGACCACGCTTTCCCTAAGCGACGGAGCCTTAAAGAGCGAAATATGTGTTTTTCCATGATCGTACTGTTTTTTTGGCTTGAAAATTTTTGTTTCGTTTATTTTTATGGTAAAGTATCAGTTTAGATATATAAATTATATATAAAACTGATACAATCTAATACAATTCTATCGTGCCATAATATGGAAAAAATTGCGCTTTATATTTATCTAATTGCCTCAGATTACATCTAAACCCATACAAACAGATCGACTATGTGGACCATTTTTCAAAAATAATTTAATAAGATTACATATAGCGTCACATAGCAATTTATATGAGTACATAAGCAAGATATACTTTTTTTTAATCGGGTAACTTTTACTTTTACTGATCTGTACATTCAAAAAATAAACAGATCAGTACAGATCTTATTCCCAAACCTATTACCGGGTAATAAACAGTTTTGATGGAAAATTAAAAGAAATTAATAAAATCGCTTAGATTGGAAAAAAGACAAAATTGAAAATAGCTTTCCAAATTTAAAAAAATTTGAAAAAATCTCCAAAAATCAAACAAATTTCCAAAATTGAAAAAAATCACCAAAATAAAAAGAGTCAAAGTATTTTTTTTTAAGATTTGTTGTTATGCGAGCAAAACTCTACTCTTCTAACTTCAGCACTTTACAATTTGTAAGTAAATATTTCTGTTGGTTTTAGCAGGATATACTGTTATTTCGGCGCTACGAAATAACCCCCAATGAAATAACCCCCAACGGCCAAAAATGAAATAACCCCCAAAAAATTGTGTAAAATTGTTTGGGGTTTTTTTCATTTTTTGTTGGGGATTATTTCATCTTACGGTTTGGAGATTATTTCATTATAAAGCAACCCCCAATGAAATAAAGCCCAAAATTTAAATTCTTTGGAGATTATTTCATATGCAATTATTTTGGGGGTTATTTCATATTAATTGATGGCACGTTTGCTGTTGTACCAATTGGATGTTTTAAACAACTGCTGATCATCAATATCGAATACCTGGAAAAGGTAATTAAATTATGAAAAAAGGAATTTAAAATTTATTCTTCTGTGAAATGAAAAAAGCGCCGCAGGCGAAAATTTGAAACCGAATTAAAAATTTTAAATTCATAATTTTGGTAAGTAACATGTTGAAAAAAGCGCCGCAGGCGAAAATTTGGTTTGGTTTCAAAAATCGCGCAATTTTTTTAATTCGGTTTCAAATTTTCGCCTGCGGCGCTTTTTTCATTTAGTTTCTTACAGAAGAATAAATTTCAAGTTTTCTGACACTATCCAAGCTTTTTTATGAATTTTTTACCAAATATATAGAATGTATATAATCAAATATATAAAAACAAAAAATAAAAAAAATTTGGGACATATTTAATTTCTTTGGAGCTTATTTCATTGGGGGTTATTTCATTTCTTCCTTTGGGAGTTATTTCATTACGAAACAACCCCCAAATTTTGGTTGTTATTTCATTTTCACCTTTGGGGAATGTTTCATTTCTTTTGGGTATTATTTCATTTTTTTTTGTTGGGACTTATTTCATTTTTTTTGGGATTTATTTCATTGGGGGTTATTTCATTTTGTCGTTTGGGTGTTATTTCATTGGGGGTTATTTCGTAGCGCCTGTTATTTTCTTTTAAGAAAATTTAACATAAATTTAAAAAAAAAATTGTAGACATAACGGATTTTATTTGCTATTTTCAATTAACTAAAATTCAACTCAAATATAATTAAAATTTTGTAAATTAATCACTTATTTTTGTTGTTCTTCTAATATTTAGCAATAAAAATATGCTAATTTTATCATTTTTGAAACGTAATTTGCAACGAATTTTCAACGAATTTTTAGTATTTTTTTTTTTGCTATTTTTACAAGTTTATTTCAATCATTATTTTTGTTTTTAAATTATTATTTTTTTTGTGTCTCCGCTATCAGTCAGGTATAGATAGCGTTATTTGCCCATATTTTTAAATTTACGAAATAAAAAAATCTCAGAAACTAAATGAGATACAGCAAACTTGGGAAAAATGCTCGGTACCAGTACGTGTAGATTAATCCCTATTAACAACCACCTTTATTTGCAATACAAAATATAGACCTGAGCGTCCAAAGCCCAAAATTTTAAGCGAAATTTTAGTACATATTTTAGCTAAAAAAATCTATTGATTTAGCAAATTTCTTAGCTAATTTAACAAGAATTGTCAGTTTATTAGCTAAAATTTTCAATTAACTTGTTTAGCGTCCAAAGCCCAAGACTTTAAGCGAAATTTTAGTACATATTTTAGCTTAAAAAATCTATTGATTTAGCAAATTTCTTAGCTAATTTAACAAGAATTGTCAGTTTATTAGCTAAAATTTTCAATTAACTTTTTTAGTTAAAATTTACGTCACCTAAATTTAGCAGACCATGATTGCCAACTTCATTTAAAAATTTCAACTATTTGTACAGGATTTTTTAAGAGAATGGGCTTTAAAAGCCTTTTTATAGAATATAGGGTAGACTGGGGTGCACACTTTACGTTTTATCAAAGTTTCTATCGTAAAAAATAACCGTTTTTGAATAAATTCTCTTAAAAGTTTCTCATTAATTTTGTATAATAAAAATTCATTATAATCGATTTTATTGTTCTTAACCAATAAACACATCTTTTATATGGCGCCATCACACCTGTCGTTTAAAATTTCGATAATAAATCTTGAGTTTATTTTTTCGGTTAGTCTTTTGAAATTTACCGATACTAAATTAGTAGCTTGTGAATAATTTTTCCCTTCCAAATCATTATTAACCTGACTCACTGACTAAAATCATATTTAATGTATAAATATTTGATAGATAATATTGTAATATTTTTAACTAAACAAAACGATAGAAATTTGTCAACATTATCATAATTAATCAAATTGATGCAGGCGTCAGCATTTAAGAAGGCTACAAGCTAATGGCGGCATTATGAACTCACCAATAAACCTGCCAACTAACCAACCAAGAACAGAGGCAACAGCGTTGAATGGAGAATAAAATTATATTTAACAATAAAGTCGACTAATCGCCCGCATAACTAAAGAAAAAATGCCGCATTTAAAAATGAGTGATAATAAATGTGTGAGTAAAAAACATTAGAAGGGGGAGAAAAAATCGAATATAATTAATTATTTCGAAAAAAAAGAACGCTGAAAAAGTAAATAATCGTAACCTTAATAATGAGGGTGATAAAACATTATTTAAATATTTGTGGTGTTGCCGTTGATGGTGATTAAAAATGCAAAGTACGAGTATTAAGATGGCAGTTATTTTTTGAAATTTACGCAAAAGAAAAAACCCGTGTAAAGATCAGATCGGACCAGATCTAGTTATACCTTTTTTACCAGATCTGAATAGATCTCATAGGATATGTGATCAGATCTCATTAGATCTCAAAAATGGGGACAAATTTTATATCTAATTAGATCTGATCAAATCTAGGCAGATCTGATATTGTAGCTAAACGATTCATAAAAAAACACCTGAGTAAAAACGTTTGCATATAATATTATTTTATACACACTTATACGTTTCTTTCTGCCAGTGTACATATGTAACAGGACATAACCATATAAATTCATATATAAAACTAGTTTTGTCGAAAAAATTTAATATGATGTCATATATAGTAGCGTCTTATCGCATTTCGATCAATATATAATTGTATATTGCATTTAGAATAAAAGATAATTAATCCAATTAAATATGAAGTTATATATACCGGCCATTTCACGCAAAATCGGCCAAACTCTGACCTTGGGTTTTCCGATTTCAATTAAATTTTGCATTCAGAAACTATATGGACGCACTTAAAGATTGGCGTTGTTATTTGAAAAAATCCAAAAAATCTAAAGACAAAACCTGGCTGAGGTACCCGTGTAAAGACCAGATCTGACCAGATCTAATTATATCTTTTTTACCTGATCTGAATAGATCTCATAGCATATGTGATCAGATCTAAATAAATCTCAAAAATGGGTACAAATTTTAGATCTAATTAGATATGATCAAATCTAGGCAGATCTGATATTGTAGCTAAATGATTAATAAAAAACACCTGAGTAAAATCGTTTGCATATAATAATATATTATTTTATACACACTTATACGTTTCTGTCTGCCAGTGTACACATGTAACAGGACATAACCATATAAATTCATATATAAAATTAGTTTTGTCGAAAAAATTTAATATGATGTCATATATAGTAGCGTCTTATCGCATTTCGATCAATATATAATTGTATATTGTATTTAGAATAAAATATAATTAATCCAATTAAATATGACGTTATATATACCGGCCATTCCACGCAAAATCGGCCAAAATCTGACCTTGGGTTTTCCGATTTCAATTAAATTTTGC
The DNA here is from genome assembly GCA_021234595.1 of Delia radicum. Taxonomy (NCBI): domain Eukaryota; kingdom Metazoa; phylum Arthropoda; class Insecta; order Diptera; family Anthomyiidae; genus Delia; species Delia radicum. The sequence goes on along the minus strand of CM037854.1, from coordinate 36,319,296 downwards.
ATTCAGAAACTATATGGACGCACTTAAAGATTGACGTTTTTAGTATTTCAAATCTCTAAAAATCCATGGTTTTGTGAGCGGTTTAGTTTTTTTTTTTTGAAAAATGAGAAATATGCAAAAAGTTTGTAAGTCGTTCGTATTTTCTTTAATGTTGATCGGATCTTCACAATTTAAATTGCATGGGAATGCTATGGTACTCTTCTTTTATACAGCGAATTAGAATTTTATTCCAGCGTCAAAAAGAATTGCATTTATTTTTAAAATGCATTTTTCTAAAAAATGCATATTTGGAAAAAATGGAGTTTTCACCAAATAGTTGCGCATTCACTTTTTTTTTGGAAAAAATTATTTTTAAAAAAAGCTTTTATCACTTTTACATAAAAAACAGCAATTTGTTATTTTATTTTTAATTTTTCAGATTTATTTAGATTAAATTTAAAATGTAATGTTCTTTTTTTTTTAAAGTGCATTTAAAAAATAAAAAAACTCTACTCTTTAGCAAAAAACTTTACCAAAGTTAATAAAACTAAAAATAAAGAAAATCAAATATATTAGCTAGGTTGATACTAGTATTTCGATCTGGCTAAAGATCTCATCAAACCCCGAAGTATTAGAAAAGCTAGATCCGCCTGAATAGGCAGAGCTTTAACAAAAAACCTATTATGAAATTTGCTTAGTAATCAAACACGTGGCTAGGATCTTTTCCTAACAAGCACCATGACGCTACTGAACTTCGAAGACCAAAAATGTTCTAAAATTTAGTTTTCACTCTGGCATAAGTAATATTTTTTACGGTTCTATTAGTTTTTTGTTTTAATATACATCGAGAATATTTGTATGTTATTGTTAATTTATAACGAGCTTTCAACCTCCGTATATTTACAAAAAATTATTTTTGATATTCCTATTTTATAAATATTTAGCAAAAAAATCTGCAAAATTTAACAGTTTTTTTCTGCAAGATCATTTTTAACTAATTTTTAGTAGCCTTTTCAGCTATAATTTTGACGTTATTGTTTCCAATTTTTAATATTAAGATAATATTTATTACAATAATATCTGGTCAAAATTCGAATTCAAGCGCACTCATAGAACTAAACATGTAATAATATCAAAAAAGCTACTAAATGCTGCAAAAACTGCTAAAATTAGCAAATTTTTGTTTACTAAATTTTAGTAATATAAGAATATCAAAAATACATCTGTTGAATTTACAATTATATAGTTATATTTGAGCTAAATTTTAGTTAATTGAAAATAACAAACTAATCTGCAAAAATCAGCAAAAACATTTACTAAATATTAGTAGACAAAAGATCATTACAAACTGGGAAATTTTTTAAAGTTTTTTTTTTAATGCGAATAAAAGTCTGCCCTTATGAAATCAGCAATCATTCTAGATTTTAGCAAAATTTTTTATTGATTTTAGCAAAATAAACTGAAATTTGCATTCTACTAAATTTGAAGTAAAACTAACAAAGTTTTTGTTAATATTACAGTTTTTGTTTGCTATTTTGAGTCCACAAATATTTATAAAAAGTTTTTGTTAATTTTACAGAGTAAAATGCTATTTTCAATTAACTGAAATTCACATCGAATATAATTAAATTTTGTAAAGGTAACAGATTTATTTTTGCTATTCTTATTTTATTAATAAAACAAAACTCTCTATTTTTACATGATTATTTCTATTAATTTGAAAAATCTAATGTAACTTGATCCACGGTCTTCGGATAAAATGTATCTGATTAGTTATTGAAAACTGTCTTATAAGATATTCCACCATTAATTTTTTTTACTCGGGATAGTAAAAACTTTGAAAAATAGCTGACTTACTTTACCAAACTTGATACCCAAATGTTTCTATAGGTCTTATCTAAGATAAAACACCTGAAAATCTGACGCATAAGTGAAAAAAATGCAATTCAAATTAGCGTGACCGAAATATTTAGGATAGATGTTCGGTACTCGTGTTTTATTTTCCGAGTTGCGCGGTTGTAGTAAAGGAAGTTTTTTTTGGAGTTAAAAACTGTTCTTTTAACAGAACAAATCAAATCACTTTTTAACCATAAAAGACGACTGATGATTGGATTGCAAACCATTGCAATGTATTAGCGTTAACCATTAGATTTAGGAAGTTTTTTTTTTCAATCTATAGATCAACTAAATCTACAAATAAAATGTTCATCAATTTTGAGAAATTTTTCGCACATTTTCTAATGAAAAGTATCATTAGTTACCTGAACAATTTCATTATCTGTCGTTTAATAAAATTCTTGCTGTGTAAGTAAAAAATATCCCATTTAAATAAATTCCTCCCTAAAAGTATTTTGTTAAAGTTTATCGTAAGTTTTAATTTTGTACATGTTTTACATTCTACATGGGTGGTATTTTCTGTTTAATACTTAAACTATGATCAAAATTTATCAAGGCTTTTTGTTATAAACCACCAACGAAACTCAAGCTACCACCTCGACTAACATTCCATTAACATTAATTCGTTAGATATCAATTTTATGCTTTTTGTTTGTTTATAAAAAGTATTATTAATTGTCCTTAAGAAAAACTACATCAATTTATATCCCATCTCTGACTCATAACTCAAAACAAAAAAAGAAGTTGTTGGAGGTTCTGTTTTTTTTTTTGTAAATTCCACTCGTTCTCTGTGTCAGTCTCTACAATCTATCAGATATGTCTATATATGCGTCCGTTCCTTCTCCTGGCGTTTAGTTTTGGCTTAAATTTCTTAACAAAATATCTAGCGAAAAAGTTGTTTGTTGCTGTTGTTAACTTGTATTGTTTCTTTTTCTGCACAGTTGTTGTTATACTTAGTAGTTGCTGTTGGGTTACTTGTATGTGTTATTTAGTGCAGGCAGGCTGGCAACTTAATATTGAAAACCCTTTGATGTCGCGCCTGGCGTCTTTATTATCTTTTATGATAACGTATGTCAGTGGACTTTTTATACGAGGTTACCCAAGTAGAAATTGCCAACCGTCCAAAAAAAAAAAAAAAAAATATATAGTACTGGCAAACTACTGCTATTTTTGTAAAATCCACCGTGCTAAAAATTACCAAAGGTACAACTAATATTGTACTAGAAACATACTATTTTGTTTAAAAAACATGTGCTTTGCCAGAACTACCTGCAAAATATTTTGCCAATACTGTTTTTATCAATATTCGAACCAAGCATTATCTATTTGTACATTTTATTATATGTCACACATTTAAGTATGATGTAAATGATTATATATATGTAAAGGGTGTACAGGTATAGAACTTTAAGTTGGCAACACTTTTTTAACTGGCGGCCATTTTGTCAGCTGTCAATTGATTTATGTTTTGTTTGGTTTGGCATTACAACATGAATAGACTGACGCCTGAACAACGCTTCCAAATTGTGCAAATTTATTTTGAAAATCATGGTTCTGTACGAAATACGTATCGCGCACTACGTCCATTTTACGGTCAACATAATCGTTTATCAGAGCAATTCGATTAACTATGGAACGTTTTCGCACCACGTTATGCATCCACAGAGACGTAGTACAGTGTGTACAGAGGAAGTCATTGCTGCTGTAGAGCGTAGAGTAAAGGAAGACCCCAATCAACCTATCCGCCATAGATCCGCAAATAGAGCCATGATTACTGACTTTTTCGTTCATCAATTGAACAAACATGATGTGCAGGAGCAGGGGTTTAACCAGACGGCGCAAGATGTCACACAGCTCGTGCCACAATTGATTTATTGAATGAAACGTTTGGTAACCGCATAGTTTCGTTTCGGACCCGTGAGTTGGCCTCCAAGATCGTGCAATTTAACGCCGCTGGACTCTTTTCTGTGAAGTCGCTAGTCTACGCCGATAAGCCCGAAACGATTGACCACTTGGAGGACAACATTCGCCGCGTTATTACCAATATACGGCCACAAATGTTGGACAAAGTCATCGAAAATTGGACCTCCAGATTAGACTACGTCCGAGCCAGCCGCGGCGGTCATATCGTATTTAAATTATAATGCCAGAAGATTATCTTTCGAATTAAATAAATTTCATGTCAATTTAAAAAATTCATCTTTGTATTGTTCCATTTCAAAGTTCTATACCTTTATAAAACAACAACATTTATTGCTGCTTTTTAAATGTGTTTTATTGCACCGTGCGACAGTAGTTTTCACGCATGGACAAAGCAATATATAGGTGAAACTAGAAGCCATATATAATTAACCAGCGTTTTAGTTTTTTCGAAATTACGTCAAAATTCCTATCAAAAGGAATTTAAAGTTTAAATTTTTCAAAAAATATTGGTTGCGCCGGCCTGCCATCGCATATCAATATTGTCATCGGCGATGTGTTATGCAATGGTGAGTGCAATGGTTTCCCTACTTATGTGATCAAGGTATATTAAAGGCCGTTTTTACATCCACTTGTAAAAGCGGTCTACTAGGTGACATTTGCTCTGATTATCTTCCTTTTTTTCACTACCGGCAACGGCAGCAGACGTGTAAAGAATCTAATTCACTATATAAAAAAACCCCAACAAAAGAAAAGGAAAAACCACTTAAACATAAATTTAAAAACCTTGTGAACAAAACCAAAAAGTGTAATTAAATTAAAAGCACAAATAAATTAAATAAAAGCTCCGAAGGGTCACCTAAAAACCATAACTTATATTGTGCCCCTTATTGTGGAAAAACTGATAGCCGGATGTATCATCACCGGAAGGAAGGTTGTCGAAGAAAGCAAAAATATTAAAATACTTGTAGTCTGCTTTAAAATAAAAATAATGATTTTAATTTTTCAGGATCGAAATGTTCAAAAATGTCCTTTCAAAAATGTAATCCTTTTTGATTTTTCATCATTTAATCAATCTGATTTATTTTGATTAATTTTACAAAAAAAAAAAAAATATATATTGTCATATATGACACATATGTAATTATATATAACGATATATATATTTACATCTCCTATTTATTTTTACGAAAATGTTTAATACAGCGCTTATAATATATCGCTATACCTCAAATTATATACAAATTGATCTTGTTTATCTCATCACATACTTCATATAACTAATATGAAATCATATATGCTTCCATGTATAAATATATATAAGTATATATGATACAATTAAAACAAACAAATTATATTACTTTTTTATAAAATAATATATGGCATCACATATAAATAAATGTGTTAAAATTAAAAGGAAAAATTCTATAAATTTTATGTATAATTCCATATAAACATATATATATGATAAAAATTAACAAAAAAACCTATAACTTTTAGGCGCCAAGTAGTTTATTATTCTTTTTTTGGATGCACCAAAATAAAAGATCTCAGTGAATTTGTAAACATGGAAACAAATTGGTCACCGTTATGTAACTCAATACTTTCATTTGAAAGGCCCCACACCAACTACAATTAAAGCCGAGCTAGATTCTATTTGGGGGGAGTATGCTTCTATGTTTACGACTATAAAATAATGGGTGGCACACACAGCGCAAGGTGTGTGCCGCGTTTGCTTATAATAGAACAAAAACAACGTCGATGTTTCAAAAGAGTGTTTGGCGATGTTTCACCGCTATACAGCCGAGTTTTTGTGTCGATTCGTAACCATGGATGAGACATGGGTCAACCACTTCACACCTGAGAGAAAGGAACAGCCAAAGCAGTGGACTGAAAAGGGATAATCGTTTCCAAAGAAGACGAAGACAGTTCCTTCTACAGGCAAGATCATGGCGACTGTTCGTTGGGATACGCGTGTGAAAATTTTTATTGTTTATCTTCAAAAAGGAAAAACAATCAACGGAGAGTAAAACGCTAAGCGTCTAAGTGATTAAATTAAGGAAAAACTACCGCATTTGGCATCAAGTCAATGCACGAATTCACACATCCTCAATTGCGATGGACAAAATCAATGAATTAAAGATCGAATTGCCTCATCACGCACCTTATTCGCCAAATTTAGGTCCCTCGGATTATTTTCTATTTCCAAACTTGAAAAAATGCATCGGTGGTAAAAGATTTTCCAACAATGATTAGGTGGAGTCTACGGTTGATTGCTATTTTATGGAGCTAAACAGTTCTTACTATTAACAGGGTATAAAGTTATTGAATATAGCTGGGAAAAGTGAATCGAGCTAAAAGGAGCTTATGTTAAAAAATAAAGAAATTTTTTTCCAAATTTGTTGTGTTTTTTTTTTCAATTTATAACGAGCTTTCAACCTCCGTATATTTACAAAAATGATTTGGTTGCGTTGGCAGATAGAGTGGGACTGGAAGTAAATTTTTCAAAAACACATGCAATGCGTATAAATAACACTACTGACAATCACTTTGTAGTACAAGAGCAACGCATAAAATATGTTAAATCCTTCTGTTATCTAGGATGCATGATGTCGATAGATGGAGGAGTGGAAGAAGACGTGTCACACAGGCTAAACAAGGCAAGGTCAGCTTTTGGTCGGTTAAATAAAACTTGGAGATCCCCTCAAATCTCGAGAAATACAAAGATCCGCATTTTCAATGCCTGTGTGAAATCCACACTACTCTATGGAAGCGAAACGTGGCTAATGACGAATACTATAGCGAAAAAATTGCAAGTTTTCATAAACAAATGTTTGCGCATAATATGTTGCATCTTTTGGCCTAACGTTATCACCAACATTGAACTATGGCGACTAACAAATGAAGAGCCCATAATACGCCAAATTGCAAGACGAAAATGGAAATGGATAGGCCACACATTGCGAAGACCAACTGGCAGCATCACAAGGACTGCATTGGAATGGAATCCCCAGGGTAGCCGACGCTCAGGCCGCCCTAAGAATACCTGGCGTAGAACAGTCCTACAAGAGCTTAATATCCAAAACAAATCGTTTGAAGAAATTAAAGTTGTATGTAATGATAGAATAAGTTGGAATTTTCTTGTAAAAGCCCTATGTTCCCAAGTGGAATGAATAAAGGAAAAAAAAAAAAAAAAAAAAAAAATATTTACAAAAATAAAGCAAATCAAACATATTAGCTAGGTTGATACTAGTATTTCGATCTGGCTAAAGATCTCATCAGAACCCGAAGTTTTAGAAAAGGTAGAGCCTATATAATAGGCAGAACTTTAACAAAAAACCTATTAATAATCAATTTTGCTCCATTCTTGTCTTCTTAGTAATCAACCACGTGGTTAGGTCTTTTCCTAACAAGCATCATGACGTTACTAAACTTTGAAGACCAAAAATGTTCTATTTATATAAAAAATTAAAAGTGTGTACTCTGGCTCAAGTAATATTTTTTACAGTTATATTAGTTTTTTGTTTTTATATACATCGAGATTATTTTTATGTTATTTTCAATTTATAACGAGCTTTCAACCTCCGTATATTTACAAAAATAAAGCAAATCAAACATATTAGCTAGGTTGATACTAGTATTTCGATCTGGCTAAAGATCTCATCAGAACCCGAAGTTTTAGAAAAGGTAGAGCCTATATAATAGGCAGAACTTTAATAAAAAACCTATTAATAATCAATTTTGCTCCATTCTTGTCTTCTTGTTTTGTTTGTCAGGTCGGCTAATGTTGGGACCGCCCTCATTCAAATTTCTCAAAAGTACCCACACAGAAAAATACAATCGGCACAGTATTGGCAAAGCGTCGCCGACGGTCGGTTATGTGTTGACAGAACGTGGATTTAAAAATCTTGACAGAATTGTCCTATTACCCGATTGATAACAGTGAGCGAACTTGACACCATTGGCATAACGTGGGAAATTCAAAAAATTGGGTACCTTTAATCAATTTAATTTTGTAAATATATATAATAAAACTCATTTAAAAAGCAGAAATACAGTTCAGTGTTAGTCTTTAACATCATATTTAAATGTGTGAAATTTAATAAATATACAAAAAAGATGATGATTCTAATTGGTTTTAATATTGACAAAGAATTTTGCAGGTGGTACTGGCAAAACACATGTTATGCAAACAAAATAGTTTTTCTAGTACAATATTAGTTGCACCTTTGGTAATTTCTAACACGGTGGATTTTACAAAAACAGCTGTGATTTGCAAGCACACTAAGGATATTATGTAGGTAAAGTCGACAGCAAATGTAGCCAAAAACAAATGAAATTTCACTTGAAGAAGGACGACTAACATTTCATTAAATTCAACTAACATTTGTCATTTGTTTTTACTTTTCAAAAAATTACTAACAATTGTAGTATAAATAAAACACATGTTAGTAAAAAACAAACAAACATTTATTTAATTTTATTTTTTTTAAATAACAAAAAACAACTTTAAAAAATAATGTAAATCATAAAACAGTCATTTGATGTGGTTTGTTTTTTAAATGAACTACAATGTTAGGAACAAATTAAATTTGTTCTACAAATGACTGACATTTATATTATAAATAAAGAAACTGTATTACAATACAAACAACTACAATTTTTTTAAAGCAAAAGTTCCCTGATTGTACTATGTTTTTGGTACGGTTGACAATTTTTACCTAGGTAATTTAATTTAAGCTATTTCAAACGCACAAAATTTTTTGAATTACTAACGTTATGGTAACGGTGTAAAGTTCCAACGGTTGGCTAATTTTATCAATCAGGTAACAGGACAATAATGTCAAAATTGTTAATCCCACGTTCCGCATAACCGACCGTCGCCGAGGCTTTGCCAATACTGTGCCGATTGTATTTTTCTGCCTGGGTAGTTGTTATACATCGTCGTAACATTCATACTTACTGGTTGAATTTCATTTTGCTAAGGTTTTCTTTATATTTTGATAACAAAGACATTTTTTTCTGTTGTTATAATTGAACTTTTAGTTGACTAAAGTGTATGATGGAGAGTAGTTTATTTAGTTTTAATATGCTCTCATATCTTTGACCATTAAAAATATTTAGATTTTTTTTTTTGTTTGAATGCATTTTTCTCGCATAAGGAATATTTTCTCTTCATTCTCAAAAAGCAAACTTTAGGCAGAACTAAAACAAAAATTATGTCTAAAAACAAATTTTGTGATTTGCTCAAGCTTAATTTGAATGCTTAGGCACGCTTAATAATTCATACACTCATAATAATCTATGCATAAAAATACGAAATTATTGTCAAAACTACAAAAACTTTCGTAAAATGTACAAATTTTAGTTTATTTTACAAAAATTTTTTTGACCTTTTTTCGTAATTTTACGCATATAAAAAAAACGAAATTTTCGTTTTAATTTTGTTTTTGTATTTTTATGCATGTTTAATTATCAGTGTGGGGTAAACAATTTTTGATATTTTCGCAAATCGATTTTTTTAAAACGGAGTTTCTGTACGTTTCTGAATTATACACTCAAAAAAAATCTATAAAGTCAGCAACATGATGTTTGCAATTTTTCTGCAAGAATCCTCCCAGCAAAAGTATTGCTGATTTTACTGACTTTTTTTTAGTGTTCTTATAGTCTAGTCAATAAACAAAATTTTCATAGCTTCTGAGTCAACATTTTTAAAGAAAAATGTAGAAACTTTTTTTTATGAGCCTAAACCAGTAGTTTCGTCAATGTATGTTTTGTACATTGAAGTACCGCATATTACTTTTTTTTTCGTAATTTTTGCATAAAATTTTAAAATAACGATGAAAAATTTCAATGGACGAGTTCCAGTGACAATTTGCATTAAAGCTATGAAGAAATTCGTTACTGAAGTGAAGATCATTCTCTCAGTGTACTAGGTATGCATTTTTATTGTGATTTGCAGTCGTTCTGTGGTTTTCCTTTAATTTTACACAGAGCATAATGAATAGTTTCAATGGACGAAATCTAGTGCAACTTCATTACCTTTACGCAAAATTCATTAATATCATGAAAATATATGTCTAACAAATGAAGTACCCCGACCCGAAACGGCTCATCTGAGCGAACTGCGGATATGTTGCAGACAGACGCGGTTTCAATGGGGGGATGGCAAATTCCCCCCCCCCCCCCCCCCAAATAATATTTTTCAATACAAAAATGTAAAAAGATTAAAAAATTAATTAAAAATACTATAAGTTCCTCACGCCCCCCCCCCCCCCCCCCCCCGCGGACTGGTTATATAGAATTACAATTTAGGGGTCTCGTGTTGTTTGACCAATTTTACTGTTTTTCGGTTAATTTCATTCCATTTAAAGTAACTATGGACCAGGCACGTAGATAGGGGGGGGGCAAGGGGGCTAGAGCCCCCCGAAATGATTTGACAAATTTAAAAACTTACAAGGAAAACAACTACAGTTTCAATTAAAATATTTGTTGATTCAGTTAGGGTTTAATTGAATTCGGTCCTGTTGAGCAAATTGTAGCAACAATTAAAATGATTTGTAACTATTTAATTGATATTATTTTCATATCTATTTCAAACTTAATTGAATATTGTTTTTTATTGCAAATGTTTAGTAGATACTATCAAAACATTAATAACAATTTAAAAAAAGTCGCCAAAAATTGGCGAAAATATTGCCTAAATTTAAAAAAAAATATTACAAAATTTTAAAAAAATCACCAAAATTATAAATAATAATCGCAAAAATTAAAAAAAATTGAAAACATTTGAAAAAAAAACGCTAAATTTAAAAAGCTGCCAAAATTTAAAAAAAAAAATTTTAAAATTGCGGAAATTAAAAAAAAAATTGACAACAAGTTTGTTATAATTTTTATTAAAAATAAAAATTATGTTTTTTTTTTTCCGACCTTTAATTGTGCAATGAAAATGAAAATTATTCAAGTTCGAGGCCATACTCTATATTTCTTCATTAGGATATTGTCCTAACAAATAATCTATAGAGTTTTTTGTTTTCAAATTTATTATTTGACCCTTTCAGGAATGTGTTGATAGATCTATTTCGGGAATTTTCTAGGTTCCCATCATCAGAACACGTTTTGAAAGCGGTAATAATCCCATGCCAAACATCAACCATACATATGAACTAGTTTACTCACTACATGAGAACTAATATACATATGAGTTTGAAGTTAAAGATTATAACCATTGATCAAAAAATAAATTGAAAACTTGTTTGATGTGCAAGATCCACCTCTGGTGGATATTCAATACACGTTTTTTTGTTTCTCTCCTCTTTTTATATTTTGTTTAGTTTGTAAACAAACCAGGGGAAGTAAACTTGGCGGTACTCTGCCTTTTATACAAGTTTGTTATAATTTTTATTAAAAATAAAAATTATGTTTTTTTCGACCCTTGTATTGAATATCCACCAGAGGTGGATCTTGCACATCAAACAAGTTTTCAATTTATTTTTTGATCAATGGTTATAATCTTTAACTTCAAACTCATATGTATATTAGTTCTCATGTAGTGAGTAAACTAGTTCATATGTATGGTTGATGTTTGGCATGGGATTATTACCGCTTTCAAAACGTGTTCTGATGATGGGAACCTAGAAAATTCCCGAAATAGATCTATCAACACATTCCTGAAAGGGTCAAATAATAAATTTGAAAACAAAAAACTCTATAGATTATTTGTTAGGACAATATCCTAATGAAGAAATATAGAGTATGGCCTCGAACTTGAATAATTTTCATTTTCATTGCAAAAATTGACAACATTAAAAAAAAACGCCAACATTTGAAAAATCTCTACAATTAAAACAAAATTGCCAAAAATTGATAAAAAAAATCGCCAAAATTAACAAAAGGCGATTTTTTTAGTTAAATTGATATTTTAATTTTGCGTTATAATTTAATTTAATTTTGCGGATATAATTTAAACTGATATTATCAAATTTAAACTAAACTAATGCAAACATATATAATTATATTGGCCCATTTCTCGAACAAAACTGTATTAAGAGTCACATTAAATTTCGTATGATTATATAAAGCATCATATGATTTTTTTTTTTTTAATTGGGGTATTAGAAGTCGAAATTTTCTGTGTGGACTATATTCCGCACAGAATATAGTCCACACAGACTATAGTCCACACACAATATTGTGTAGGTAAAGACGACAGCAATTGTAGTCAAAAACAAATGGAGTTTCACTTGAAGAAAGAACATTTCACTAACATTTGTTATTTGTTTTTTACTATTAAAAAAATGACTAACAATTGTCGTAAAAATGAACCACATACATTAGTAATAAAAAACAAACATTTACTTTTTTAAATAACAAAAAACGACTGTGAAATCATAAAAAGTCGTTTGATGTGGATTGTTTTTGTAATAAACTACAAGGTTAGTAAAAAATAAAATTTGTTCTACAAATGACTGACATTTACAATAAAAATAAGAAACCGTATTAGAACCCAAACAACTACAAATTTGTAAGCAGAAGTTCCCTGAGTGTAGGGTTATAACTTTTGACTTTTTTTGCAATTATCAAATTTTAGCTACCCTAGCCGTAATAGCAACGCAATTTTATTTTTTCGCGGTTTTCTAAAAGGTTTCCGCATAATCTTCTTTTTGTTTAATTAAACTGAAAATTAATATTTAGCTAAAATTTTTACCGTAATTAGACAATAACGATGCATAGTTGGATATGCATCGTTATAAAGAACACAAATTTGACGTGTTTCGCGATTTTCGATTTGCTTCGCGATATAGACGTCAAAATTAGCAAAATAACGAATTCAATAAGTAAAAAGTTAACGTTTAAAATTTAACAGAATGCATTTTAAGGAAATTATCTTTATGCGGGAGGTTTTTGTTTCAAAATGACCTGAGAAAGCGATTTCTGTTATTAATACATTATTGCCCATTACGTGCTGATAGGCACGTTGAAACCCTAGTGTGCACATATTTTTGTAAGTTTTCCCGGGTTACAAAAAAATAAAAAATCGAAAAAGCCTCCCCTAAAATAAATTCCTAGCTACGTGCCTGCTATGGCCAAATTTGGTATCAACTGAAAGACTTGGAAAACGTGTACAAGTTATGTCTAAAGGCTTTCAAGAATTTTTGTTATTCAAAAAAATATGTTTTGTTTAAATCTGGCGTTTTATTAAACAATTGTAGTCTTATTAAGCTTAAAATAATGCATAGTAATCGCAAGTTAATTTAATTGCGGCGATGTCTTTTATGCGACCTTTCGCCGAAGAGCTTTTTTCACCTATATTTCAAATAATTCAAAATGTGGCAACTCTGCGTCAACTCTTGTGTACTTTAACCCTGTGTACAAATAAATCTAGTTTTCGTTAATTAAAGATACGTTTTTATACAAAAACAAATGCATTTTTAACCCCAATTATTAACCCTTTAACGTAAGATTGGGCAGCTAAAAAAATACGTGTCTTTTTTTTTTGCTCCTCTACAACTTATCCAAAAGTTCATTAGAATCTGCGAGTTCAAGTCGGGATACCTCCCTTGTATGTGTAACTAACAAATTTGTCCGGGTCCTTCAAAATCATCTTAAATAGTATATAAGTATATATATCCTGCATATATTCTAGATGTTTTTGTTTAAATGGTAAATCTTTATACTCCAAATGAATTCAACTCTATAACAAATATCATTCCAATCCTTTTTAGTATAACTTCCTTATTACAAAATGAATTTATTATTATTCGATAAAAATTTATAAATACAACTTAATGAACTTAAGTAAATATTCATTATTAACACATTTATCTTCGCCATGCCATAATGGCAACAAAGCTAGTGGCAAGAAAACAAAAACTGAAAATCCTTTATGTGCAACACCCAATAACAACAAACAACCTTGATATTTTGTAAATATTTCTCTTTCCATATAAAATTATATACAAAAAGATGAACATATTAAGAATGTAAAAAATGAAATATCAACAGTAAACAGCCATAACGACTACAAATATGCTTAAATGGCATTTTGTACGCGTCTAACTATAAGACGAAGGAAAAACTAAAAGATAAAACTTTGAAAAAATATATCATTAATTCCACGAGAAATCGACCCAAATCTGACTAAGGGTGTTCGGATTTTCTTATAATTGTTAACAGATAAGACTCTATGGAGCAGAATTTTTGATATAAAAATAAGTTACCTCTTTGTGGGACAAAAAAGTTTTAAATTTTTTTTTTTAAAGCTTACTAAATGTTTTTTCATATAAAAACCAAAAGTTTTTAAGTTTTCAGGATTTTCTATTTTTTTAATACAAAATATGAAAATACCTTAAGACATTACACACTTTGAACATCTAACTATATCTCTGACAGTTACTATGCATTTTGATAATTTAAAAAGTATTTGAAAGCTTTTATTGTCTTCTTTAATATTAATTCAAATTCAATTTTTAATTGCATTTTTAAGACTGTTTTTCCCCTTCAATTTTTTAATTCTTTAAAGTTTTTCAAAATACATATTTCATAGTACTAAATAAGATTTTGATGTGATCGGGAAACGCAGGTTAACTTATTTTAACAATTAAACAAAAAAGCTTTTTATTATTTGACTTTCACTAAAACTTTGTCTAACAAAATCAAACACGAGTAACAAACAATATCGTAATTATTATCAAAGATTCTATGTTTTACAAAAAATAAAGCTTACAAATCGAGAGGGGGGGGGGGGCAGAATAGAAAACTAATTTGAAGACCGCATTTGCAATATCAGTAATTGCATTTACATTATTAGCAATACACACAGAGAAAAATTCAGATCTTTACCAACTGAAACTCGGATACTACGACTGAAATTCGGCTATTACGAAAATCAGACGATTGGCACAACTTAACATTATTTTTCACAACAAAATTCGGTTAGTCCAACTGAATTTTAGCTGCAACACCCAAAATATTTTAAAATCTCATATAAATACACAGAAAAAAACTAAAAACTGGTATCAATTAAAAAGTTTATTGAGTCAATTAATATTTTAATTGACTTTGAACCTATCACGGTAATAATACTATCAATTAAAAGTTTTATTGAAAATTCAGAAGAAAAAAATTATAAATAATTTCTTCAAAAAAAATATGATACTCACAAAAAAGTGTATGAACGATAGGTTGGGATGTGTGTTTTTGGCAATGTTGAGTCTCTGTGTATGTGTGTGTTGATTTTAAAGATCCTTATACGCTTAAAACGTTGTTTATTTCGTTGGTCCGTAGTAAATTGGAATATTGCTCTATTATTTGGTGTCCGAATCAAATAGGTACATCAAATCGAATTGAACGTGTTCAAAAGGTTTTTTTTTAAATCGGTCTTGAAATTAATTTGACCTTATGATTTACCATCTTATGATGTTAGGAGGAAAATGCTAGGCTTACAATCTTTGGAAGATCGTAGTTATATTCCGCAATAATGTTATAACTGGTGAAATAAATTGTTCCGAAACTAGGGATGATTTTATATTATATCGCCCTCCAAGAGATTTAAGAGTAAACCGGATTTTCGAAGAATCTGTTCATAGAACAAACTACGCCAAAAATGAGCCGATTGCAAGATGTTTAAACTTTAATGTAAATAAAGATAAGTTAAAGTCGTTTTTATTTAAACATTATAATTAGTTTTTAAGTTTTCTTCTAGTTTAGTAATCTGTAAGAATCAAATTCTGTAGATGAAATGAAATAAATAAATAAATATATTATACTGAAAATTTTCTATTTAAAATATGTATTTATATAGTTAAAAGCCAATTAAAATATTAATTGATTCAATTAAATATTTGTTTAGAAACAAATTTAATCCAAATCAAATCTTTAATTAGATATTTTAGGTTGATAATTTTTTCTGTGTATCGTTGCACTTGCTGAATTTATAAGTTGTTACCATTAATATATAATATAAACAAACCAGCGGGCAATCCATATAGAAATAATGAATCGCAAATGGCGTTGGATTGGTCACACGCTGCGCAGACCTCCAGGTGACGTTGCCAAAATCGCCATTGAGTGGAACCCACAGGGTAGGACGAGAAGAGTAGGCAGACCGTCTCACACATGGCGCCGTCAACTAAATATAGAAGTCATATCTACTGATCAAAGCTGGCGAGAAGTGAAGAGAATATCATCCAACCGGTCCGAATGGAATAAATTCGTTGTGGCCCTTTGTTCCCAATAGGAACCACAGGACATAATATATTAATATACACTTTTCAATTCGGTTGGCATTTTATTTCTATGTGTGTAAGTAATTATTCAATAGTAAATATTTTAGAAGACCATAATACCTTTCAAGCGCTTTCTAAATTATTGTAATGCGCCAAAAACTGTCAGAAATATAGCTATTCGAAGTAACCAGTAAATCTTTGGTAAACTTTGAGTTACCGATAATGGATTATATAAGCATTATTTCGAAACATAAAGTAATGAGTTACCAATAATTAAGTACACTTAGGAAATTATGTTGGTAAAGACGACAGCAATTGTAGTCAAAAACAAATGAAATTTCATTTAAAAAATGGACGACTTACATTTCATTAAATTTAACTAACATTGTCATTTGTTTTTTAATGTTCAAAAAATGACTAACAATTGTAGTAAAAATGAACCACATGGTAGTAAAAAATAAACCAAATTTTTTTTTTTATTTTTTTAAATAACAAAAAACAACTGAAAAAAATGAATGTAAAATCATAAAACAGTCATTTGATGTGAGTTGTTTTTTTTAAATGAACTACAAGGTTAGTTAAAAATTTTATTTGTTCTACAAATGACTTACATTTACATTAAAAATAATGAAACTGTATTACAACCCAAACAACTGCATATTTTTTAAAGCAGAAGTTCCCTGAGTGTACTCAAGGATTACCTTGTAATGATAAGTCATTACCTTTTACATTATTTCGAAACATAAAATAGTGACTAACCGATCGTTAATTACATTGGATTCAAAAATTGCATTAGCATTAACAATGCAGTTTTAGAAATAAACAGTTATTTTTTGACTACAGTTCGTAAAAACAGACAAATGCAACTTTCAGATTCTTTTAAAATTTTTTAAATAATTTTTGAAATATTTAACAATCTATGGCTCTTCAAAGTTCAAAACTTTTTGTATATTTTAAAGTTTTTGAAAAATGAAAAACGTGAATAAAATCGCGAATTTTTAAATTTCAAAGATCTAAAAGCGGAATTGTCTATATAGCTCCATAGAGTAATCCTGTTATCAATATAAAAAAATCGTATGACATAAGATCAAAAATACCAATTTTTTAATGTTGTTTCCTGGAATTAATGATATAATTTTTCATTTCAACTCGTGCATGGTAAAAAATGATATACTACTACACTAACTAAACTATATATAATATGAGAAAATGAACCAAAAAAACTCATAGTCAAATATGCATATAAATTTCTATATTGCATTAAGGACAAATTTATATAAATTATAAAAATAGTTTTGTCTAACGGCCTCATTACTTGAGCTGATTATTAGTTTTATTATTGTTTCAAACTCTCTAAGGAAATATGTATAAAAATATGCACTATTAAAAACTGCATATTTTTCAATTATATGCATGATATTAATTAATTTTTACATAAAAGCAATAAAGATTGCGATCGTCCATTGCAACTTTTCATTAAACTAATTCAAGTTTTCATTCAATTTTATGAAAATATTACTGTATTTATTAAATACTTCATTTGTTAAATGAGGAAGTTTATTAAAAAAACTTCATTCATAAAAAGTATCAAGCTTTTCACTAATTTTAGGAAATATTTCTTTTAAATTGTGAACAAGCTTCATTAGTTTACTGAAAATTTTCATTATTTTTCGTCCACAAAAATTCTTTCTGTGCATAGTTATCAAATGAAATATTTTCGATATTATTTTTAGATATTCTTACGATCAGCATTTTTTTTCTAAATTTTCAGAAAAATACCATTTAAAATTAATGGTACCTTAATATACATATGAGCAACACGATTTTGAAAATATTACTTTTATCAGCGAGTAACAATTTTATAACCAAAAATTTTATGAAACGTAAAACTTAAGATATCCTTGCATACAAACACAGACACACAATCCAAATAAAGGCAAAACTTGTATGGAAAAAAATTGCAGTGATATCCAGTGTTACCAATTTGGAGATTTTCCAGCTAGAGTTGGTGGGTTTTTTCGTCCTTAGCTGGTAAAGAAGTAATTTAGCTTTTAGCTGGAAATATAGCTATTTTGTGTTCTTAGAAAAGCTGGTTTTAGCTGGTATTTAAAAAAATGTTTTCAAAATTAACACAAATTTTAATAAATAAAGTAAGACATATTCAAAGCAATTAAAACAAACCGAGTAATATATATATATATATAATCTTATAGTTTTTCATCTTAAAACATACTATAATATACACTCAAAAAAATAAGTTAGTACAAAGTCAGCTAAAATTTTTGTTATACTTATTCAGCACTTAACTGCCTTTATACTAATATATATATATATATTCCCGTCGTTCCTATAAGGAGCATAGGGCCTCAACAAACTTCTTCCATTCCAATCTGTCCATCGCAATATTTTTTACTTCGCTCCAACTTTGCGCATTCTTCCTGATTCGATGTCAATTTGTCTTCTCCATGTGTGAGCTGGTCGACCTATTCTGCGGCTTCACCTGGGGGTTCCACTCAATAACATTTCTGGCAATATCGTTGGGCGGCTTGCGGAGTGTGTGGCCGATCCAGTTCCACTTTCTTCTCTGTATTTCTACATCCATTGGGATTTGGTGTGTTGCACGCCACAGATTATCGTTTGATATGGTTCGTGGCCAGAAGATTCTTAGAATTCTTCGAAGACATTTGTTGACGAAAACTGAAGAGATGAATGTCTCGGGAGGCAGCATTCCAAGTTTTACAACCATATAACAATGTTGATTTGACATTGGAATTAAATATTTTAATTTTAACACGACGTGATATTGAGGATGATATTCCACACCTTAGTGAGCTGACAAATGATTGTGTGGCTTTTTTTATTCGGCTAGATATGTCAGCACTAGATCCACCTTTTTGATTTAATAATAGCTCCAAGGTAGCAGAAACTTTCAACTTCTTTCCAAGGGTTTCATTATTAATGAGAAAGGGGTTTGAGTTTTCGGAATTAATCCGCAATAACCTTGGTCTTTTTTATATTGATCTTAAGCCCAGCCTTTGCTGATATGTCGGTAAGCCGCTTCAACTTTGTAGCCATATCAATATAACTATGAGAAAGAAGGCATTATACTAATGCTTTACTAATAGTAATGCTTTACTAATATACTAATGTTTTACTAATTAATTTTGCTAAAAAAAATTGTGCTGATAAGCACATTAATAGTGTGGACGACAACCAGATTGAAAGATATACGCAGAATGAAGCAGATGTCGCGGCATGCATGTCAAGATGTAGATGTTTTCATACATAAATACATATCTGTTTTTCATACATAAAACAAAAATTGAGGATTAAACAACTTAAATTTTGCGTTGTCACCGGCTTGTGAAAATAATTGTCTATTAATAAAATAAAAGACAAAAAGAAATATTTAAATTAATATGTATTTCTATAATAAATGTTAATAGATTAATAATCTAGTGTGGTCAAATTGCAAATAAACATATACAGACATGTAGACATAGTAAAGCGAATGGCAAAGACACACATCTTAGGTAGATTTGTATGGTTCCTTTTTCTTATTGCAACAAAAAGGGTTGTTTTCGTTTCGTTTGTTTTTGTTATTTTTTCGTTTCGTTTCTATAATTATCTTCGGGAGTTGCGTTCTTTAAAAGAAAGCATCATTTGAGAGAACGATTGATGTAAAGTAGTTGAAAGAAAATTTTTGTTATGTTATATATATTTATTTCTATATATTTTCAGATATAAATTATTCATGTCGTCAATGTGGGAAAATGAAAATTTTTATATTTCGCAATTATTGTAAATTATTTTAAAAGAATCACAAAAATATGTTTTATGATTTTCAGCAAATATATAAAACTAAATTACAATTTTTTTACAATTTTTTTGCGTTTTTTTCAGTCTACTAAAATTCAGCAAAAAATTTATTAATTTTTACCAACGCTTTTTTATTTCTAATCTACTAAGTGTAGCAAAACTTTTGCTGAATCTACTAATTTTGTTGCTAAAAATCAGCTCGCTGATTTTCAGCAAAAGATTTTGCTGACATTAGCAATTTTTTTTGCTAGCACCCTCCTGACTAAAATTTTGCTGACTTTACAAACTTTTTTTTTTGAGTGTATGACTGTGTATGGTGTCATGCATATCCATATATTATTGTATTTCTATGTGGTTAACAATATAAACGATATATTGTTAAATATTAACATTTATAAAATAAGATATTAAGCAATTGTGCTATACATAATAAGATATGATAGATCTATTGTCATATATAATAATACATTCTCATATATAACACAATAAATAATCATATATGGTTACATATGAGCTATATAATTAAAGATATAACAATATATGCTGTCTTATACAAAATATTTTTGTGTGTTATATAAGATAAGCTTATATATGGTGACATGTGAATAATGCAATTCAAGATATAGTTATAAATGAAATTAAGATTAAGATTAACAATTTAGTTTGAGATATGATTATATATGATCCAACATCATTGATATTTTCCATCGTATAATATATAATTATATATTGTAATATGTACTTATATATGCGCAAATGTCCAAGTTTTTTTTCTTTAAACTTTTCATATTTTAGTTAAAAATAATATAAGACATCCAATTCAGTCTCAAAATATCTCATTCTATC
Source organism: Delia radicum (assembly GCA_021234595.1). Classification (NCBI taxonomy): domain Eukaryota; kingdom Metazoa; phylum Arthropoda; class Insecta; order Diptera; family Anthomyiidae; genus Delia; species Delia radicum. The sequence continues at coordinate 36,298,609 of CM037854.1, read as the reverse complement.
CACCAAAAACTACTTATCTTTTTGGACCCAGCAAAACCACAGATTACCAAATCATGGGTAAAGTAATAGGGCTTCACGCATTACATTACAAGCGATGAGCCTAAAAGTTATGGGTGGACTCATTACCTTGTAGGGCGTGAAAGCAACTGGTTACTTATATGGTTACATGGTCAGAAAAAGTAATGTGTAAATAGATTTTCATAAAAAAAATGCATAAAAAATTTTTTTTTTACAGATATATTTTTTAATTAAATAAATAACTTTTTGTTTTTTTTTATTAAATAAATTACGTGGTCATGCTGGATTCGAACCTGGGGTCTCTGTTAAATCGGTAACACATTACTTCTTGTTAGAAAATAATGATACAGGTAAGAGTACACATTACAAGGTAATGCATTACTTTATCGCACCCATTACCAAAGTTTTGCTGGGGAGCTTATTATATCCAAGTATATCTAAATTCATCCTACGGTATATTTAGGGATGCATTAGGATCTTAAATTAGATATTTTGGATACACCAATTTGAGATAAATTTTGATCTAAATTAATCGGTTATATATTGAGAAATCTAATCGGATATTACCGGATATCTCAATTTGAGATAAACTTGGATAAGAATAAATATCGATCTATATCAATTCAATCTGATTTTGTATTGGAGATGTAACTTTTTTGATCGGGAAGTACAATTTATTGTGTTTCGTGTGCGAATTTTAAACCATGCTAAGTGATAGTTTTTTGCTACTCTTTGTTAACCCGGTGTCCTCAAATCGATTGCAGCGAAACGTCAAAATTATGTCAACTGCTAAATTGCTAAATGTCATAATTTTTGTCAAAAAAAAAATTAATTTTTGTCTAGAATTATAAAAACACTTTTGTTTCCGTTTTATTTATTAAAATATATTTGATTGCTAAATTAAAATAAAAGCTAAAAGTGATATTTCATAGCAGCTCAATGCGATAGCCGTTTATACGTAACGATATCTTGATATTGCAATAACATTGAAATTAAGTGTCTTAACGTGAAATTAATTGAGCTGTAATCATTTGCACAATGGCTTGCTATCACTTTATTGCATGGGAAAAAGCGGGGGGATATAA